>VZTZ01000010.1:767-13953 GCA_013400955.1 Drymodes brunneopygia
GACCGCCCCGGAGCGTGGCGAGGGCCCGAGGGCCCCCGCCCCGCCTTAAGGTACCCCTCCCGGCCGGAATTGGGCTGCCCAGCCCTGGGGAGTGGGTTCCCCCGTTCCCACGCAGCCGCCCGTGCCCCGGAGCAGGCAGAGCGTTTACCCTGGTGCGGTTTCTTTCCAGATGCAGAGGTGCACCAGTTTCCTGTTTCTGTCTTTAATCCTTTGTGCCGCCCTCTCGGAAACGCTCGGGCTGGTTTTCTCAGTAAGTATCCGTGTCTCAGCTGGCAGGGAACTGTGAAACTCCTAGGGGTATACACCGTTCTTAGATATGGGGATTGCAAAGGATGCAGCACCTAAAACCATTTCGGGCTATAAACAGTTGTTTGTTTTTGTTTGTTTCTTTTTCCCCAGCTACGACTTGATCGATTTTACATACTAGCTCCCTTGTAAAAATTGCTATGACTAAGAATGTCTAGTTGATAGACCAAAATTGAATGAGTGCTCCACCTGCCTCAGAAAAGATGATGGACTTCTTTTATGAAGAGGCTCCCATGTAAATCCAAGCAATAAGAAGAAACATTGCTGTTTGCTAAGGTGGCTATCAGGTGGTAATATAAACTTTAAATATAAAGTCGAAATTTCTGCCTCCAAAGTGTGATTTGCAGTCATCATTTACGTAGTGTGAAACCTTCAAAGCACATGGATGTCAATAGCAGCACTGTAGACTTAGACAGGGAGGGGGCAAGAGCTCACCATGAGTATCTGCTTCAATATGATGTGCTTTATTTTTTAAACATTTTTTCTTGATTTTGAGCCTTCAGAAGACTCTTTCTGCTAAGAGAATGTCCTTTTGAGTGTAGGTTGTGCAATAACATACTTTAATATAATAATATACAATTTTTTTCTTTAAGGCAAAAGACAAAAGGGGTTGGACTTTGAATAGTGCTGGTTACCTACTTGGGCCACATAAGTGAGGCACATTTTTTTTTCTTTCTGTCTTAGGTTACAATAGTGTGTATTCTATCACCATCCCCCATGGGCTGTTCGGGGCTGGNTATTAATTCTCTGAGTACAGCAATTTTGTCTAAACCTGCAAGACTGAAGAAACTCACTTGGGAAAACACTTGTTTAGATGTTTGTTACATGCCTCTCATAGAACTGAGCTGTCTTAGACAGCAGCTGTTCTTTTCTAAAGAAGTGTGATGTGAGGCCTTATGTCCAGAGACACATCTGCTTACATTTTGTGCTTCCGAACTGTAATTTTTCATATGACAAATATGTCAACACCAGAAGTGTTAAAAAATCTTACAGCATCCTAGATGTCAAGGGCAGAATGACAAAATGTGGCATTTGGCACTTCTCCATGTATTTCAGATTTCACCTTTAGATCTTGTTACAAACTGCTTCACTACCTGACATTATTAGACTACATTTTTTTTAATTAAAGCAAAAAAAAATAAAATATTAACTTGCAAACTGAAGACTGTTAATAGTTCACTATGTGAAAAATCCAAATACAAGGTGTTCAAAATACAAGTCATTTGTTTTAGCGGTGGAGAAAACAAATGCAGGTTGTAAGAAAAGTAATGCAGTACTAAGCTGTCTCAAGTATTCCTCCTTTTACCATTGATTCTTGTGAATGTGGTAACATTAATTACCAACATTTCTGTATTTTCAGTCTCAGTACCACATAGACAAATACTACAGATACTTACTCTGACACTTCATTTGTTTTAGCTAATGATAAGGATACTTAAAAAAAATAAGTTTAATACAACTTAAATGTATTAATTGGTTCTGTAAATGTCTGGAATTATATTTGCCCAAAGCAGATCTAAGCAAATTGGAAAAAGTACTGTGGGGAAATGTGCTTGTCAAAAACTTACATTTTACATCTAAGACTGGGTAATAGGAATCATCCTTTGTCGCAGGTCGTATTGATCAGCTTTTACTGATAAAGGAAATGCCCATTGCAAGGGGGAGAGAAGAGGCACCAGGGGCATGTAAGATAGTTTCTGAAGGTTATTCATGTAAACTATCTGCAGTTTTCTTTTAAGCAAACTCACCAGCTTAAAGACAGAGGAAAGAGTAGTTAGAACAACTTCCCAATTTACATGCAGATGTAACACATTTTCCCTTACAACTTCTGAATCCAGTAATAGCTTCAGCAAGTTTGTAGCACAGGACTGGGTCTGTGATTGAGACAAATCATAAGCACAAATTTAGAAGAAAGGGTATTGTATTTAATGACACATTTACTTCTTCCTTGTGATTTTGTACATCAAAACTGCCCATCGTGACCTGTTCATTGAAATCCATGAGAAGCAGGCAATATAGGAAAGGTTGTTGCTTAGTCAATTAACTCCTCTGATTTTAATTTATTTATCAGATGCAGCAGATAACCACAGATCTTTTAATGACAAGCATGGTTTCACTGGTAAACGTGAAATACCGCCTGATGAGGATATTAAAGCAGGTAATGAAAATCTGAAAACCAGCATTTTTTCTCAATGATTTGTTTTTAATGTTAAGTAATTTATTTACTATTGAATTAACTGACTACTTGGATACAAAACTATTCCTAAATCCTAATAAACATATGAAAGGAAGAAATATGACGTTTGGCTGTTCGGTGTGATCTTTGTATGGTCACAGATAACAAAATCTAAGTGACTGGGAAAATGTATCATAATTTTGTTGCTTTAAATGTGTAATAAATCATATTGCTTTGAAAAAACTTTGATGTTTTTCTCTTTTCATATGTTCAAATAAGTATTTCAAATGTCATTCTAGCCACTCCAGAGTTAATTGTTTTTTGGTAAAGAAGAGAGTCCATAAAGGCATTTTTCAGTAATGAAGGCTATAGAAAATAAAGTCTCAGTATTTCCTATGAGTAAGCAAGGTGGATTATCTTCATTAAAAGACTGATAACCTGGTCACACTGTAGTCAGTATGTTTTGATGTTGTATGTGTCAGAATTTAGTGAATGGCAATGAAAAGGGTGCAGCATTGTTCTGGATTTGTCATCCAAAGCTGGGCCTCTAAAATATTAACTAGACTCCCTTTATGAAGAGAAGCTGACAATTTTTAGGCTTTATTTTGAACACCTATTTCAGGATAAGATGCAGAAACTTCTTGAAAAACCTGTTTTATCTCCTGAGGAGAACCTGCTGCAGACATCTAAAAGTAGACTGGGATGAATCTCATCCTTAGGCTGATAAAAATGACCACAGTATTTACTGACTATATTTATCGCTGCACTAATGGGGCCAAAACAATGGTTTTGAGCCTATTTAAAATACACCCAGAAGAGTGCAAATGTAGTTAACACTAAATAAGTTCATAAATAAAAGAAATGTGCTCTAATTAAAATCTTCTACATGCTTTGCAAAGAGAAAAGAAACATTAATACATTTCTTAGTTGTTAACACTCTCTGAAGGACTGTCAGCTCAGTTCTGGTGCAGTTACAGAGTGGAGGTTTGTATGTGGTATTTTTTTGGTGCTGTGCTTTGATTTTGTTTGTCAGTTTTTAAGGAGAAAAAACCAACCCTGCTTTCTCAAATACCACTGTAAAAACAATATTTGGCCAGTCAGAAACCCTATGAAAGTTAGGGATTTGTGATCCAGCAGTAGAGATCACATTGCAGCCTGTCACAATTTGTGCATATACCAGGTCCCTTACAGGAATGTGAATTTATGGATTTATGGAACTCTCTTGCTGGGTACTGTTGCACCTCCACAACTGCAAATAAACCCAACCAAACTTGTCAGGATGACACTTCAAAATGATACAGCTGCCTCTGCTATGAACTTCATTCTCTTCTGTCACCAAAAGTTTATTTGAAGCTGAAGTTCATTGCAGAGTTCTTACCCAAAGGAGATTTAAATATATATGTATATAAAAATTGCATAAGGCAATCACTATCTTATTTTAATTGAAAATGAAGGATTTCTCCTGATTATTTGCAAAAGCACCTTAAAATAGCAATATATGCACATATTATTTTATTCATGTAAAAGAGTTCATGCAAAGGACTGTGCTTTCCTTGAAGGAATGCTGCAAAATTCATAAGCTCTCCGGATAACCTAGAAAAATTTGTAAGCTATATTAGGGACTGAACACTAGGTCCAGGAAAAAAACCCACAAGAAAACTTCAACCATCTATGAGCATAATTTGTCAAATCTTCAAATTATAAGATCATAATGGTGTTTTTACTGAGATCTGCAAGTTATCAAGTATGCAGAATTAAGGTCAATAGCAGAGCATTACATAAGTACAATATCCCCAAGTCACTGAGGAAAAATACTTATCCAATAAATATCACTTGGATAATAAAATCTGGTAAAAAAGTGACTAATATAATAAAACCAAAAATCCATACCAGATTAGATGGAAATAAAAGGTAAGGAAAATTCAAATAAAAGAGTATTATTAATGCAAATAGTAGTAACAACTTTATGTCTGTTCAAAGCAGACAAGATTTTTGGGTGCAAGTATATTAAATGCATTCTTAAATACTTATTCTCCATGTACCAGAAACCTTTGTGTCCCTTACAACTCTTATCAATGTTTTCAATTTGTGCTACAGAGCTCACTCTGCCTTCTGACCCATCTGATAATGTTTTCAGTGATGTAATAATGGACTGTTGGTTCTGGTCTGTGTGCAGAGAACTAAAAATCTTGGGGAAATTACTTAACATTTGTTCTTAATAGAAAGTAGCTCTCCATCCTCCTAGAAATAGCAAGGTGTCTTCCTTCCTGCTGATTTTTTTTCCTCCCATTAACAAATGCAAAAAGCATCCTTCTCAAAAGTGCAATAACAAGCACCCATTAGGCCATTAGAATAGCACCAAAAAGCTGTTTTCACAAGCTCAAAGGCAAGTATATTGGATTAGATACCTATGTAAAAACAAATCTTTGTGGACTTTTAGAAAAACACCCAGGCCTAGCTTTTGGGCTACAGATCACTTCTGTATCATTTGAAAGACTTATTTGGAACAAAATCAGGCTACATGAAGAACTTTTAACTGTTCTGTAAAGCTGATGAATTTGTTGGCTAAAGTTTTAACCTATCCCTACAGGCTCAGGTGGACACAAGGGAGAGAGTTGGGAACAGAGGATAACTCTCTGCAACAGATCTCACAAGGCCTAAGGACCACAACCATTAAGGTGTTAAAGCAGCTGCTATGCAGCAATAACATACAGAGCTGGGTGATTTTGATTCTGAGAACTGCAGTTACCTACCTTATAGGGGCTTTTCTCTTCCATGAAATAAAGTTTTCCATCAACGATTTTAAGGAAAAAGGAATTTCAGATAGTTTTGGGTTTTTTTTTTCCCTCCACAGAGTACTCATAAATTTAACTGCAATATCTCACATGATGTGTCTTTGAACCATGTTAACTCTAAATAACAACCAGCTTGTTTTACAGGGAACCTAGGAAGACCCATGGCTGATGAAAACATCGTGCGCACAGTAATTGAATTTTTGACTTACTTGCATCTTAAAGGTTAGTGAACACCTTTTAATCTTTCACAGTTTCTGGCAGGAAATTTACTGGGTATGCAAGACTATCCCTTAATGTACACATCTGGTGCCGATTTGAGTGTGCAGGACTCAGAACATCACCTCTGGGATCACTTGCACACACAGAGTGATCCTGCAAAACCTCAGCTCAGTAGAGACCTGATGTAGCAGAGTTTTGATACCATTCCATCACCTGTTAGTGACAAAAGAAATATATCTTCTTTTTGCACGTGTTCTACAACAAAGTTGCATGATAAAATTGTAACAACACTAAGCTGAATGTTGCCAAACAACTCAGAATGCTCTGAAGTATAAACTGTACAGCTACACAATTGTGGTAAGAGTTGTAATACTGAGCTCACAGGTGGTTCTGAGAGAATGGTAAATTTACTGTGGAACTCAGTGAAGAAGAAATTTATCTGCTTCTGAGTTTTCATTAGTTTTGCTTTAAAAAAAAAACCAAAGAAACAATTTTTAGCTTTTAAAAACTCTTCAGCTCTTCTAAAACTGTCTACAAGATGTATAACACCATAATACCTAGTTGCAAAGAAAGCAACAGGTAGAAAAAAGTTATTCTACTGCAAACGTTTGAGGATTTTTTCTGTCTCAGAAAGCAGACAATTCAATAAATCAGTAACTTCTATATTCTTACTTTTGTGTACAACAAATTATAAGCAACTTTGTGCCATGTATGCTGTGGAACTGTGTGTACATTTGTGTTCTAATTTCATTATTAAAAGAGACTTTCAACAGATCTGTTCATTTTCTGCATACCTGGGATGCTTTTTGCTCATTGTTTTCTGAATGATTTGTATCCACCCAAGGAAAATAATTCTCATTACTGAAAATATGAACCCAGTGCTTATTGAATTCAATTTGCATTTGAAAACAAAACCTCTTTATAGCTAGTCCTAAGGGCCTGAAATAATTTAAATACATATTAAAAGTAGATTATTCACATATACATTTACTGTGGACAAAGTAAGTAGTTTGTTTGTTGTGCCACTGTGAAGAAAGAGCCCAAAACACTCCTTTACTCTGCTGTGTGAGCCTAGGAAGTAAAATCAATATTTGGACACAACAAAAAGGGTGTGAAACAAGTTAAGCTCAAGTAGGCTAAAAGTTCTCAGAGTAGGCTAAAAGCTGCTAAATCAGACAAGAAAATAAAAAGCATCTCACAGAACTACAAATGAATTCTTCCCTGGAACAAATGAGCAAAAAAGGCTCCCTTCTCAGGATGGTGATGACAAACAGTTTTTATTCAGAAAAGGTGGTGGTTATTACCATATCCTCGTGAAAAACAAAAAATGAAATCTCCAGATCTGGCTTTTCCCAGACAGAGTTTTGTATTCTCAGGTTGCAACAGACACAGAATATTATCACATTTTATCTCTCAACAATATTTATTGGAAAGGCTTAGTACAAACTCTTACAGAAAACCAGAACCATAGATTAAGCAGGTGAAAAATATATTTTTTTAATGATAGAAATCCTTTAACACTTTTGCTGAAATGGAACCTTGTTACATTAAATAAATTGGTTTAGATGTGTTCCTTGGTGGGGGAAAGGGGAAAAATCCCCATGGGGTTCAGATTCAGGGAATAGTTATTCAGATTAGACATACGTTTTAATCTGCAAGAAAAAGGCAGTATTTTTACTGCTAAAAAGTATCTTGGTAATAACTAAAAGTGGCCTTCATCTCTTCCTCTAGGAAATTATTCCCTCCAGCTTTAAGTGCTTCTCATAAAAAGCAACATGTAGGATGGCAGCTGTAATTAGATAATATTAAGTCTTTTGAGATGCTGGGATCCAGCAATATCAATTAACATAATAAAATTAATGTAATTGTTGTTCTGTCACTGCTGTTTCTAAAATGTTGAAATTGTATCAGGAAGATATTATTGACAATAATATTATTCAAAAGAAAAAAACCCCAGTATTTTATAAATTAAACATGAAAAGTTCAAAGATTTGCCTCTTATAGTTGAGAAAAGTATTTTTAAAATTATATTAGTGAAACTGGATTTCTCTACTTAATTGCTAAGAATAATATGCATGCTTACATCTCTGTTAATTATCTTTCTTTTTTCCTATTTTGCAGAGGCAGGAGCACTTGACAAGCTACCTACACCAGAGGAAATGAACCAGTCCTAAAGGATGAATTTTTATTTTGTAGCAGTGTAGATTTAGACCAAATTCTAAACAAAAGATCCAAATGACCTGAAGTTAGGAAGTATTGTTTGCATTTATCTTATAAATGGTAGACAACATTCTGCCCTCTGGTTGGTTTGATGGATTATTTTTGCTTTTTTTTTTTCTCCCCTCCCTCTCCTGCAATGTTATAGTGTATAATTTTGCTTTGGTAAAATTTTTCTGTAGGTAAATGATAAAATAAAAATAAAGAGCAACGAAGTAGTTTCATTTTAAAATTATGTACATACCAGCACACAATGCATCATATACAAAGCCTGGGGTAAATGGTAAGATTACACTGCATCTATACTCTGCAATATTAGAGCAAAATAAAACATACATACTATATACTGGGTACTTCAAAGAACAGAAAAAACAACAGTGACTTCAGAGTGCTGCCATGCAGAATCATTTCAGGTCACAGATCTGTCTATACTTCTGTGCTTCAAGGAAACATTACTTCCTGTTCATATTTTAACAGACATGAAATAAACTCCTGTTCGTAACAAATTTCATATTGTTCACCTGTGCTACAGCAGCCCATTGGCTGAAGCATGCCCTGATGCAATGCAAATTGAACTGTTCTGTGCAGGTTCACACAAATCTGACGTGTCGGATTCCCATGTCAGAGAACACTGGGGCTGTGCTCCTTGGTGAAGAAAAGCTCCTGGCTGCTGCAAGATTAAAAATACACTTTATGAGATGCTTTATTCTGAGTCTAGCAAAGCACCTGGATCCATGTTTGATCCATGCAAAACAGCTTTGATGTACTGGCCCAGAGTGCTCGACCTGCACAAAATAAATGTCACATCAAGACTGAGGAAAGGTTTGAGAGGATACAGAACCTTAGGAAGGTTTTTCATATTCAGATGACTTTCAGCCTCTGCACAATGCAATGAAATACCATCCTTTCAAAATGCTGACGTGCACTGGAGTGCACAGACTGACAGAAATTTTGCAGATCTTTATTATCTAATCTGTTTTTTACTTTTAGCAGAGCAGAATTCTAAAAGCCAAGCCACCAGTGTGTGCCCACACAGCTTTCCCATCTTGTCATTCAGGCTGTGCTCTTCCTGTGATAATCACTCAGCCTCTGAGCTCATGTCTGGTGTTTTCACTTTCCAAAGTGTGAAAAATACACTTTCCATCAGATCCAGNAAGAACTCAGTAGCAAACATTTCTGGCAAAGCAGCTGAATCCGTGATCAAATAAAAGGAACTTCATTTTAGCACTGAATTTCTTTCCTTTTCAAAAAGGATAAGAAATTAGAAATAATAGGATAGAATTAGAAAAGAGTTATTACTTTAATCAAATTAGGATACTCTCAGCTTCTCAGAGTTGGAGTCATCCTGTTAGAATGTTTATTTGAAATTCAGAAATTGGAGATGATTTGAAATAATGGAAAAGTCATATGATCAGGAGGAATCACAGCACTGTCTAAGCAGGGAGGCCCACAAGGTTTTACACCGTGCTGCACTCTTATATGGATATATGATGGAAACCAGATTATTATAAACTAATTACCAAAAGCAGTCCACATACTTCCACTTAATAATTTCTGCATTCAAACACACATTGACAATATTCTGAAACAGAGATGGGTAAAATTTTCAGCTTGTTTCTTCACCCTGTAACACCTCTTATCTCTGCAAATATGAAGGGGAAAAACAACAGTAAGGGGCCTTTCTTCTGGATCACTTTTGTAATTTCAGTAACATTATTATTTTATTAGTCCTCATTTTATTTAAAGTATGTCTTAAATCACTTCATCTCAAACATAAGTTCAGCAAATATTTGGAATAACAGCTCCATAATCAACCTCTTTGACAAACACCTGATAAAAATATCCTTTAGATCACAATTTGAAAACAATAAGTTTCACCAGGGCAAATGGACCTGGTGAAAAGAATAAAAGAATGTGACAAGTTTCAGTAGAAAATAATAATAAAAAAATCCTCTTTTCTATCTCATTGTATCATTTATTTCTTATTTGCATATATTATATTCCACTGTTGTGTAAGATTAGCTCAAATTTATATTTGCACTACAGAGAAAAGTAAAATCTAAAAAAAAAAAAAGAAAAAAGAGTAAAACTTTCTTGTAATGTTTGCCAGTGATATGAAATTATCCTTCATGCAAATTTAACTCTGACAATGAACAGAAGGCTTGCATGATGCTGAATGACTGGACAATAAAATGGAAGATGAGATTAAATGCTGATGCAAGCACATTATGTACGCAGAGGAAAATAATTCTAATTTTACATACGCATGCTGATGCTCCAAATGATGTCTGGAAATATAACTCAGACTCATTGTACACAGTCCACTAAAAATGTTTTTTTAAACCTCAACAGTGGATAGAAAGCCAAAGGGAATATTAGGAATTACAATGAAAATATCCCATTCCCAATTTTTATACCAACAGCACTTCTGGACAGGTCACTGCAAAGATAAAAGCACTGTGGGGCCAGAAAAGCCATAGGGAAAAGTGACAAATATCCTTACAGTGATTTTCATACACAGAGAAGCAAAATAGGTGGGAGATGAGAATCTTAAATGTTGTGCTAAAAGTGCTTAGCAAATTCACTTTTTCTTGTAACCCAAGATTTAATTATTAAATGCTAAATGATGATAAAATTATCAAGTAACAGTTTCAAACCTCACACCCACAAAAAAAAAGAAGGTCTTTCCCATACATCTCATAATGAAATTATGGCACAGGACTTTGTGGAAGCCATAGATTCTGAAACACTTAGATTCATGGAAGAAAAGTCCTTCAAGGTCCACATGTTTAATTCAATTTTTTTAGGCCAAATTAGGGACATGAGAGCACAGAGCTACAAAACAACCCTTAGAACCCAATTAATTAAACAGGACTCCTTCAGCTGCATGGCATTTGATGCCAGTTTACAGAAGAAACTTGGAAATCACATATATTTTCTAAAAATTCAAAAAATTCTGGAGAAATACTGAATTCTGAACACTACTTGTAACAAAGATCTATAAATTTATGCCGTGTTTCACCTGCCTGTCAGGTAGTCTCATTAAAACTTGTTTAAATGCAAATCAGTTCAGCGCAAAAGGGGGAATTTCTGGTGGCACAGCTGGCACAGAAGAGTCTATTCAGATTAGGAAGTCATTAGGGAGCTGACAGGGTACATGTATTTTCCCACCTGTCTACTCATGTAAAGGTCAGACAGCAACATTAGCATAGAAAAATTAGATGGGACTCAGAGTACTGAGGATGTTTGAGGGGGCTTGGTATTGGGGTTGGCAGAATGCTGCTTCCAGGTTTAATGTTGCCACGGTTCAAACTACAGCTCTTTTTGCCTGAGGTCATAGAGAAGCTTGGTGTGAGTTCTTTTACAAAAAATGCTGACATATTCTTAACTGCTCTTTTGCATTTCCAAAGAGATGAGGAGAGATGATATGAGACAGTATTTGAAGAAACAGATTAATAACTCTCAAAAAGAGTGACAAAAGTATTTTTAGACTGTTTCAGGATATGTGACACTAAATGGAAGCAAGCTGGAGAAATATTTTGCAGTTTGTCCAGAATGCAGGATACCTCAGGGGTTTTCTAAGGTTAAAAGGATTAAAAGAAAGTTTAGACCTAAGTGTTGTTAGAAGAGCAATTTTTCACCAATTCACAGAGTACATTAACGGTGCAATACTTCTGTCACTATTTTGTGTTCTATCACTTATTTTAAAATAAATACAAATAATAGTTCTGATACTTAATTGTCTGAGGACTGAGTGTGACCCAGCCATAGAAAACTGCACCTCACAGATCCCTTTACTACTCAGACTCAGTAGTTGGGTATACAAATATCAATTGTTAAGATTTTTAATACCTCAGAGCACTGGACATTTGTCAATGCATGTGCCACACTCAGAACCTCCCAGAGATGAGCTGTAAAAAGCCAGAGTTGAACTGAAGATGAGAATTATTTTATATCCTTGCTTGTAAAGGAGCAAAAACTTTAACCAAAATCTTATTCCCAAGAACTTTTACAAATTCTCTTGAGATTCCACTTATGCATTTCTAATTTAATTGATCTCCACAGAGTTTTTTCTAATTAAGTATATGTATATAAATCATAAAGCCTTCCTGAGTACTGAGAGACATGAATCTCATACAGAATGCCTGCATTAGGAGAAATTCTAAAATACCTGTTACCATTCAGGTTGAATTTTTTTACAGCTTCTAAAATAAATGTTGACTATTTATCACTTAATTAGTTAATTCAGAATGTAATGCTTCTATCATTTCCCCTTCAAAATGTTCATGAGATAATGCATTTCCATGAAATTATTCTATTCCATTAAAAGTCATTCTATTGGAAAATAATTGATCAGATTAATGAATGTTATGGCTATTATTTACATTTATCAATATTAAAGGTAACATTTCTTGACAAAATTTAAAACTGATACTTCAATTATATACATCAATATAAGTTCCTATGCAATATCTTTAGAACAAGTATCTTTTGCTTACTATTTATTCAGTTAACAGTGTAGTAGACTGTTATCTGATTTGTTATCTGTAGCAGATACTCCGCTTCCCTGAGATCTTTTTGCAATTTGATAAGGTTATCTGATTCTGTTGCACAGCTGGCAACAGAGGAAACACGCAGGTTCCACAGCAGTAGCTGAATCTCCAGGCAGGACCAACCAAAAGGGCCTGCCCTTCTTTATTCTCTTATTTATATATGTTTCTAAAGACAATCAGGGATTGGTGAGAAGGGTTAACACCTCTGCAAGTTTACAGGACAAAGACATGGTCAATCATCTTTCTCCACCCCAGGGGAAAGGAATGAAAAACAACCTACAAGTGCAAAACAATCCCGGCCAGTTAGGAAAAACAAGGACCATGTTTATAGAAAATGCATGGGAAACTTGTACTACAAAGTTACAAACCATGGAACCGTGCAAAAGCAGGGCTACATGATTCTTCTTCAATTTCTGATCTAAAAGATAGTAGATTGAGGAATAATTAGCTTTCTGATAGTTTTCATATTTACTGTTCTCTGCAGCAATTAAAATCCTACGTAAAGTATTCTCCAAAGGTTTCTGTGATGCATCTTTTCTGCAAATCAGTATTTGAGGACACTTGTATTGAGTAATTGATTCTAGGGCTCTCCATAGGCACCCTGGGCACTGGAACTGGAGAGGGCAGTTCTGCAGAGTGAAGACTGGAATCTGCTGCCTGCCAGCAGAGCGTGGGTGCTGGCTCTGACTCCAGAGCTCCCTTTTAAATGAGGCATTTGGATTTCCTTCTCCAAATCAAGCAGAGTGACCCCAGGCCCCAAGGTTTAGAGCACCAGTTGAAGCAGACAGGAAAAATAACCATGTTTTTACAGCTGAATGTTACATTTGGTACCACTTTTCAAAACATAGTTTTGCAAATTGTGCCTGTTTGGCTTTCGTGATGATTACCTACTTAGCCACTGTTAAAAAATGAAGCTCATC
>VZTZ01000011.1:0-12922 GCA_013400955.1 Drymodes brunneopygia
CGAGAGGCTCCTGCCCCGCGCTGGGCCCGAGCGCCGCCCGCCGTCCCGGCGTGCACCGCGCGATGGACCCGGCCCCACAACGCCCCGCGCGGGACGGGCGGACCCGGGAGCCCTGAGGGGCCGGCGGGAGCGATGGGTCCTGTGCCGGAGCAAGAGCGCTGGTCGGCGGGCAGGAGCCTTCCCTGGGCAGAATCGCTCACGGCCGCCAAGTTCAAAACCTGGAATTATCGCAGAAGTTAAGGAGTTGTAACCTAAATTTTGAGGTAAACACACAGAAGAACCAGTGCCCGCGTCTCGGGCTGGATCCCACAGATAGCATAAGGAACTGCCGCCGGCTCCAAAGGGCCAACAGCGCAGCATAGAGCCAGGTGCCTCGCTTTCCAGAGAGGCAGATTTTGGAAAGGGGGTGCATTTAAGAAGTAATTAAGATACTAATCAGTATGTTAATGAATTCAGCTGTCATGATTAGCTAATACATCTGAACAGTTGTAGCACAGTGTCCTAAATCTGCCCCTTTTCAACATGAACAACCACAAAATACTTAAGCATCCTACAGTTTGAAAAATGACGTGCGATTTTATATCTGTTCCTGCTTGTGCAGTAAAGGCACAGTAGCACTGGTATAAACTGGAATGAGGCGCAGATGCTATTCTCCATCCCAGCACCAAGGATACTCTTGTGGAAGTGGGTTGTTTTTTTCCATGTATTGTTTTTTCACTCTGGCAGAGTCCCATTTGATACTGAATTAGCAACAGCAAAGGCAAGTCGCTTGCTTTCACTTTCATTTATTCAGATGATTGTGCCAGGTTGTTTTAAGCAGATGACATTTCCTCTGTTATCTTCTAGTTAGAGGGATGCAATGTACTGACTAGAATATGGGTAAGGCAATGCCCAATACCAGTTGAACAACTACACAAAACTTCAGAGTATCAGTGGCATCAGCACTCAGTGCTCTCCTCCTGTGCTGTACAGCATCTCTGAGTTTTGATTTACTACACACCACTAGATTTACTAACTCCCCCCTGCCCCGTTGGTTTTTTTTGAAGTACAATACCGACATGAAATATTACTGTATGGTAGCAGAGCTGTTACGTCTTGCATCTGAGTGCCATGGTAAATCTAAGATCAGTAATACATTCTTTGAAGACCAGTCTTTGCCCTCATGTCTTAAGTTTCTTTACTGAAACAGTAAGATCATCAGCTGTGCACCAGAAATAGTACAGCCATGTGAAAGATTCCAAGTGTTCCTATGCCCCTTCCCATTTCACTAGCTCAGACTCCCATTGCTGTGATAAAGCACAGCAGCATTTCCCATCTCCCAAGCATGGTGCTGGATGTTCCAATGGCATACAGCACCACGTGGGCCAACAGTGATAAAATCCACCAATACTAGGGGTTTCCAAAGTGCCATTAATGATTGACCCTGACAGCATAGGCCATAAAGCATGAATTAAATTCAATTTATGAAATACCTAACAACTTTCCTATGCTAATTCTGTTGCAACAACCTCCATTACAAGTTACAAAAATTAGTTTTATGAGCTGTGTGTTAATTTCAAATACTATTTTACTGTGAAAGGGTAAAGACAGCTACTGCTGTCAAACTGCTGTTAAGTATTACATACTTAAATGGCTGCAAAACCAGATATCACAATTTCAGCTTGTGAGAAATCAGGTAAGTAACCACCAGCCTACATCCAAAGGTCCCTTAAGCACTGAAGATGGCTTCTTCTCCAGATTGCCACCTTCACAGCCATGACTGATGGTCAATGCTACAGCATACAAAGAAAGTAATTTGCCAGAGTGGCTGATCCAGGGACTGATTCGCGGAATTTACGTAATTTGAGAAAAGTGGGACCGATGCAGACACTCACCTGTACAGGTTTTCAACCCTCCCTTTTCAATATTGTATCTAATGGTACACCTTCCATAGACAGCAGCCATGTTCTTTGGAGAACTTTATTAAAATATATCCAAGAAGTAATCAAACATTTTCTAATGAGCCAGGAGAGAACCGAAGTGAGAAAAACATCTGTACAGAGGACAGTGCTGTAAGTTTTTGTTTACATGCTTTATTTCAATGTTTCACAGTTTAATCATTGTCTACAAAAATATATTTCTGAAACTCTGAGTCCTCTATAAAAAAAGCTGGTCAGCAGCAGCGACCCTGACAAACAGAATGTACCTTGGGATAGTGTGAGCACCTCCTGTAAGCAGATCAGTGCGGCTAGAGAACTCCTGCCTCACCCTGGGAGACTTCTGTTCTTTGGGATTAAAGCTCTGCACTAGTTCTGAAGGAAGGCATTAAAAAAAAAAAAAAGTCATTCCACTTCTGTATACTGCACTAAGCTTGGGAGGGGGAGCTCCAAGTTTAATGTATCACACAGCAGAGTGTTAACAAAGCACTTGGCACTCAGGGAAAGAAGACCTCAGGATGCTTTAGTACTGGTAAGTTTTTCTTTGAGCTATCTGTTCAGAACAGCCTTTGTCTGGTGAGAATAGGTTCAGGCTGTCAGCAGAGGTACAAAGGGCACACAAGCAGACTAATCCTATAAACGCAAAGAGAGTCCTTCTTTGACGATGAGATGAGGGTTCTGTTCATTTTTACCTCAACATTTTCTGCTGTAGCTTTAATCAAGGGGAAAATGACTGTCATATCCAATAACAAGCCTACATCGTGTTGGATAGAACAGAGCCACTATCAATGCTGTCAGCTTCAACTCCTTGGTACCCATAACTGGAAATATTTCTTACAACATTAATCATTTAATTCCTATGCTTACTAGTCACTAGTCTATCTAGCCACCAAAAATATGAACTGAGAAACTCAAGTTTCTCCCCAAATGAGATTCTTCTACTCTTCCTCTGCTCAGTTATTTGACTGTCTATAGAGATACTTGCAGTTAAGAAGAAAAAAAAATAAACTGCCTCTTCTAAAAAAATAAATCTATCTTGCATTGTGCTCTAGAAAAGACAAGGTCAATGTACTCTGATCCTCAAAGCTCGTAACTAGAAGCCCCTTACCACAAAATAATCTCGGACCTGAACCCTTAAGCAGGGCAGGAATTTTCAGCAGCAAATAGAGTAGTTACTGACAGACTGCTTCACTAATGTGGTAATAGAAGATGAGTTCTCTGAAAACTTTTTCACACCTGCCTGTCAGAAGAGCTTTCTGAGCCAGCAGCTTGTGAAATCTGAATTTCCTAGAGATTAGAGAATTCAGGAAAGTGCTGATGGTTATTTTAGGTACATCTGCAATCAATGGGCTTCTGAGCTCCAGGCTTTTGTTCAGAAAAAGTTCTTCTGTAACTCATGCCTACCACCAGTCTCAGTCTAATCTGCTAAACCTGAGCAGCCAAGGAGGTATATGAATTTGAAGTAGAATCATCCACAAAAACACAGAAGCCAAGAAACTTCACTGAGACAAATACCTTATCAAAAAAAGACACTCAGCACTAGAAAACTAGTATTATCTCACTAATGCTAAATAGCTAAAGTGTAAAATCTGTAAGAAAACACCTGAAGTTTACTTCTTGACTATCTTCCTTTCTTGAATTGTTAGGGGAAGTGGAGAAGGGAAGGAGAAAGGAATGAATCACTCTATTAGTAGTAAGTCATTGTAGAGAAGGCGGTGCTGGAGAAAAATTTTAAACCAGGAAGAAAAAACCTGAGACCTTAGTTATTCTGAAAGCTTTCCTTACCTTCCTAAACTAAACAGCCCAAACAAAGGATTTTGTCCATACTTTAAGTTGTTTTTCCAGTCTGTTCCCATCTGTTCAGCTTCTAGTCACAGACACAACAGAGAGAATAATCAAGGGAGGCAGAGAAACCCACACATAGGGTATGCCTCCCATATAGCACCTACTTTAATACATCCAAACAACATGAACAAATCAATCAGATATTGTTACATCTTGTGCACGGAAAGGCTATAACTGAAGTGTAACAAGATGAAATTAAAGGAAGACTCGGAATTGAAGAAAAATCTTCTCCTGTGGAACCTCTTTTGCTGAAGATTCCACACCCCTCAGAGAAGTGATTCATATTCAGTCATTTGTGAAATGGAGGAGACTTGCCAGCAACAATCCTGCCTTGGCTTTAGGTGAAAAACTGAGTATTAATTCTCCTTTAGTATCACAAAGCCTATTCATGTAAAACAAACTGCTGTCTTGCGTTGCCCTGCTCTGCCCTAGAGATGCAGTGTATCATAGAACCATAAATATGCTGAGTTGGAAGAGACCCATCAGGATCATCAAGTCCAACTCCAGGCCTTGCGCAGGACACCCCAAGAATCCCACCATGTACCCAAAAGCACTGTCCAAACACTTCTTGAACTCAGACAGGCTTGGTGCTGTGCCAGCCTCCCTGGGGAGTCTATTCCAGTGTTCAGCCAACTTCTGGGTGAAAAATTTTTTCCTGACTGTTAAAAGCTGCCTTCACCACCAGCACAGACAAGTGGGATGTTACTTCTAGCTGATGCAATTATGCAAAAAGAAAAAAAAAATCTCTATCTTAAAGCTTAGAATTCTAGAGTGACGGACCCCTTGTGGATAAACACTGCCACAGACTACGAGGTACTTGTGTGTGAGGAACCAGCAACTGCAGCTGCACATTATTGCTACTTGCTGTCTCTCAGTGCATGCTTTTCCCATTTCTGCATTTTCTTACTTTCTCCAAGTTACAGACTCCAGGGTGAACAATTCTGAAGCCTCACAAATACATTTGATGGCATTTTAATCCCTTTCAAATTATTTAAAAGGCTGGCTTTGAGACTATTACTTTTAACTTCAGGCCTAGAAGTGCATAGAGAAAACTTTGTATGGTCAAGAACTAACAGTGCCTGCGCTATGCCTGTTCTCACAGGAAACACTAATTAAAACAAGCGAAGTAACACACAGAGCTTAGCCTGGCTGCATTCTATCAAGGGCATAATAAGACAATAGTCACAACTTCTCCAATTCACTAATATTTTTTCTAATATTCCCCATGGCTACACTTAAAAGAGGTTCAGCCAAATTAAATTTAAGCTACACTGAAAAGTGTGCACTTAAGTCTGGTGTTTGGAACACTGAGGACCATCCCTGATCAGGTGGCTTCGCTTCCATTTTCAAGCACACAAAGACAGTTCCCTGTCACAGACAACTGAAGCAGATAACATGGGAGAACTGATTCATTAAGCCAAGGGGAGGCAAGGTCACTGCTGCCATGCCCCAGAGAAGGAGAAAGATTCATTAAGAAATTATAACTAAAGGGTTACAAAATAAAGGCAAGAGCTAACGTCTGTCGGCAATGAAATGCATTCTCCTGTCCCATGTGAACAGGAAACAGTGTCTGTAGGGTGTTAAAGAAGGTCCTAGGAGGAGATGCCCTCCTATGTTTTTCTGCTGCCAGAGAGGAGAGGAGAGAAACACGCTGCTATTGGTCAGCAGGGATCTCTCTGTCTGCATCCAGTTTGCTTGTCTCTCCTGGGGAAGGGGTACGTGGTGCAGAGTGAGAAACAGGAGGGATCCCATGAGCTACAATCCCTTCCACTACTGGTGGTTCTGGCAGCCCAGGGTTGGCTACTCCCACTACTCCTGGAGGAAACCTAAAACCAACAAAAACAGAAATTACAAGCTTGTCCAACATAGTTATTCAAAGGAAAAGGAGCCACACCCTCAGACATGAGCTGAAAACAAATCCTCTTTCTAACAGAAACGCTCTGAGACAGAACACAGGAAAAGTCTTCAGAGCTGGAGTAGCAGTGGTATCCTAATGCCAAATGACACCTGTTTGCAGACAGACCTAGACAGTCTGAGGTCACATACTAAGCATTTGAAAACAGACACAAAATTTATCTCCAATTGAAAACGTCGTGAGGCACTCTATGAAGGCAGCTGGAGGGTTAGGAATTCCCTCCCCATCAGCAGGAGGGATATAAGCTGCAGTTATCCTTCACTGGGCTCCAAGACAGAAAAAGTAAGAAGCTGAACTAATAAAGCAGCTAGATGCAAGATGAAAAATAGGAGAGTGACAGTCATGAATTGCTAATGAACTATTCTTCCATTACTTCCATTCTGCTTCCCTATGCCCTCTCCATAAATACATCTCAACTTCTGTAGATCTCTCACAGAAGGAAAGAAAATATATTTCTTACTTTGCAGATGGGAGACAAACAGAAAGGTAGCAACTTGCCCACAATCACTTAGCAGGTCTGTAACAGATAAACTCAAATACACTCTATTTAGACTACTGAACAAATCCACTGTCTCAGTAACAGTCCATATCTGGGCTACAGGTAAGAACTGTGCTTTGTTTATGTAGCCCTAATGATATGGACAACTTCTAATGTAGAGTTCCAGTCCTTTTTTGGGGCATTCGGCAGGTTTTCTTATATTAAAGTATCTCTTGGGCATGCCTTCCAAGGATTTGGAAATATTGACCAGTATACAGCTGGAACTAAATATGACCAAGTACATGTTAAATCCTAGTACAGTTTTAGAAGTGCTGCTGTTAAGTTTTGGGAAAGGGCTCATATAGAGTATATAGGAACAGAGACATACCTGTTTGCAGGTACAAGCAGTTCTCAAACTCCTGGCCTACTTCAGCAGGAAGATATGCTTGGATAACCTATGTATCTCTCACCTGTAAGCTGCAGCTCCGTTGAGTTCTGGGTGGACAGTTGCAGGATCAATATTGGACCACTGAGCTGCTAACAGCAAGTACTCCTTATTAACACAGTTTCTCAAAGAGTCAGGTATGTGACCTGCAAGGGCACCAAGAATGACAAAAAAACCAGAAAACAGGTAGGAGAGACTTGTTCCCTGCAGCGTTTACAAAGGAAAGTAGAAAGGAAAAGCTCAAAATCTTTTTCATCCACCTCCACAGGGTAACACTGGGTATGGGAAACTCTCCTCTAAGCATCTGGTGTCTAGGGATGGCAAGAAATGGATCTTTTCTTCCCGCTTCTAGAGTCTTGTGAGAATTATTGCCACAAACTGCAACTGCCAAGCCTCACCTTTTTCAAGAGACAACATGTACTACTCAAGGAAAGAAGCATACAGTAAAACTGTCAAAGGAATTATTGCAAAGGATTTGAAAGATGTAGATAAAAAGGCTTTCCCAGGGAGAGGAAGAGCCACTCTCGCATTAGGTACAAGAATTCTCAGAAGGCAAAGATAAAATTATCAACTTAAGCTCCAGTTCCAGAAACCAGTTAATGAGTCTAAGTTTTCAGAACAATCAGCATAATCCTTGCTGTGAACTAACAAAAAAACACTAATTCAGCAGCAGCTGTAAATCTTCTTCTTAATTACCTGTAATAGCTCTGCGGATCTCTTTAGCTGCATCTTCTCTGGATTCAATGGAAGCCTGTTCACTGTACCAGGCAGTGTGAGGGGTGCAAATAACATTGGGTGCATCTTTTAACGGCCCCTGAGCGAAACTGGGGGGAAGAAGAAGGTTTTTTTCCAGAAGTGATAAGCCCATCTGTCCTCTTGGGCATCACTGTAACTCAAATAACAAAAACAAAACAAACCAAAAAACCAAAAAAAAACACCACAAAAAACAACCAACCCAAAACCCCCACTAAACCACCAAAAGAATCATCTAGTTTAGGTGAACCACCAGATAGCAGCAGGCATGCAGGTACAACATTACCTGAAAGGCTCAGACTCATGCACATCCAGTGCTGTTCCTCTGATTCTCCCCTCTTTCAAGGCTTGTGCTAAGGCTTTCTCATCTACCAGCCCTCCCCGGGCTGTGTTCACTAAGAAGCAGCCCTGACGCATCTGGAAGAAGAAAAATATTACATGCATTGAGAATGAGACTTTTCCTGGAAGCCAGGTGAATCTTGCGAAGTCTACTGGAAATGAACAGGAGTCTGCAGTGATTAGATGAGGCCTGGAGGAACTAGGAGTGCTTTCACTGCAAAGCTTACCACAGGGGAAATGCCTGCAAGCAATGCTTGAGAAATTTGCTTTAAAAATCAACAAACAAAACCACAAGACAACAAGGCCAAAAGTGGAACTCTCAAGTTCTGCACTCCATATTCATCCTACTACATTAAAAAAGAAAGAGGACATGAATCATGAATCAAGTATCCAGCTATACGAAACTGGACTACAATGTCCAAATGTCTCTCACAAAAGCACTGGAAAGCATTCACAGACTAGTGGAATTTAGCCCGAGACTGACTTTGCAGTGGGCTTGGGCAAAGAGGCTTTGGCAGTGCTGTGTAAAACAATGTACACAGTCCCAGCCACACCACATCTAGCTCTAACCAGCGCAGTAAATTATTTTAAAGATAATTTGAATTATGGAATCACCTAAAATATTCTTTATAAAGGAAATTACTTCGCAAGAAAAGCCAATCCTATTCTTCTCTTAACATAAAATTCTATACAGCACAAAGCACAGGCACCCGGATCCACACGCTCCCAGCCTCCAAAGGCAGCAGGAGGCCCACAACAGAGGCAGCAGGATTCACACGCTCTCAGCCTCTGTGAAAGCAGCAGTTTCGGTTTGCATTCATTTCCACAGTGCTCTGTGGGGGAAATCAAGCTCCTGCTGCACCTGTTTAATAGTGAAGTCATTGATGAGGTGATGGTTATGTTCATTCAGGCTGCAGTGCAATGTGATGCAATCGCTGTGCATTAGTAGATCCTGCAGGGTTCCTACTCGTTGTAAACCCAAGGATCGCTCCACTCCATCCGGCAGATAGGGATCATAGAAAATCACGTTGAAGCCAAAGGACTTGGCTCGCAGAGCCACTGCCTGTCCAACTCGGCCTTCACAAAAGAAAACCCACAATCATCAAGGAAAGGTAAAACAAACTTTAAAGACAAGATACTGGGGTAGACTGGGAGCCTACACTGAAGTTTACTGCCAGAGCCCAAGGTATTGCAGCCCTGGAAACCCCTAGGATTGCCATAAGGATCCAGAGGAGGCTATTCGCTGCTGCTCCTACTGGCTAATTCTAGTTCTTCCCCATTCAATAGCCAGAGCTTAGTCAAGAAGCAGTTCTGTTTTCAAACCAAATCTAGACTCTGAGTCAGAGATAATAATCTGGCTACAAGAACTCGGAGAAGGAATTGGTAGCCACCTTTCAGGCAGCTTTGTTACTGATACAGAACCTAGCACACAGGGAAACAGTCACCAGGAAGAGCTGTAAGAATGATCCAATTCTTCTAACCATTTGAAATCGAAAAAAGAATACCCAATCCCCTGACATAAACCCAACTCTTGAAGATATCCAGAATAGAGCACTAGCATTCCTTAGCAGTCAGTGTGTTTCACAAAGAACAGCTGTAGAATTATCACTTTTCTCAGTACGTGACTCTTAGCTTCCCAAAAACGTTCACAGTTCTCTCTTCATTCTAGTAATTCTCATCACTTACCTAGTCCAATGATGCCCAAAGTCTCCCCACGGATACGCACAGCACCTCCAGCCACCTCTCGAATTTGTTCTACGCTTGAGGCTCGATTCCCTTCCCGCAGAGCCTGATGTAGCCAAGTAACACGGCGATAGAGGTTCAAGATGTGGCAGAGGGTAGAGTCAGCAGTCTCCTCTACTGAGGAGGAAGGGATGTTGCAAACTGCAATTCCTACAAAGCCATAGAGGTCATATAAGATTTTTAGCATCACAATTCTAAACCAACGTGAAGCTCTTTAAGCACAAATGCTGAAAGGTAATTCAGGACTCCAGAACTCAAGAAATACAGGATTCATTTCAGAACCTCATTCTACAACAACACAGATACGACCAGACATCTTTTCAATCCCCCAGGAAATATCATTCCTTCCTTATAAATACCTATTTGATTGACACACTCACCAGAAAAACAAACAAACAAGCACACAGGCTGAAATGAGAAAACTGGGCCATACAAGTGATACAAGCAACTGACTGTTTTAAGAGATCTGCTTTTAAAAAGATGCACTCCTTCCACAGATACTCCTGACAGATTAACAGGCAGACTGTAGAAGAATTGAGACAGATGGCTGAGCTCTTCATGCCTCATGGTCCAGATGCTCACTGCATGCATCAGCCTCCCCAGGAGCAACCATAAGTAACTAACTCATTAAATGCAGACAGAAGCCCCAGGAGCTTCTCTAAATCCATTTGAAGTTACACTTAAAAATAACAACCCATAACATTCCCACTCTAAAACAACATACAACCACAAGAACCATAAAATCCATGGCTACAACTATCAGGTAAATTGGTAACGCAAACAGAGTTGAAGTCCTAGAAGCATAAATTACTGTCAGAAAAGGGAAAGATGGAACAATGTATCAAAATCTAGAAAGTCCTGAGCAGTCTATTAAAAAAAATATAGGAGGGGGGAGGCTGGCAACATATAATTTCATTCCTGCTATCCTTTGTTCGACAAACCAGCCAAGAAATAAAAATAATTAGATGGAAAAATGGTCTCTTCCCAAACATAACCTTAGCCACTTGCCAAACCAAGGCAACTCTTCTGCCCCAAAAGTCCACCACATAGCTAAAAACTGGAAATAAAATCTAGGCAATGGTTGAAGGCATCATTGTTTCGTAAGCCTATTCAGAGGAGACATTTGGCTAAATACAGAAGATTTAGGAGAGCAATGGCCACAGACAATCCCAGATATCTGACTGCTTTTCTCTATCAAATTATTTCTAACTGTGCCATAATGCCACTCAGACAACTCAGAGGACATGAGAAGCAGTGATAGAAAAACCCAATTTCTCTTAGACTCACTGGTTACCACCTCATTCAACTCTAGACAAGCCCCATGCATCCATCTGTTACACAGCCAGACACGGATTTGTTTTAACATGCAGTATTACACCTAAATGTAAAAACACACACAGACAACAGCCCTTTGATCTGAAGGTACAGAACACACAAGAAACAGTATCTTACCTCAGAATGAATTAAAAGGCCAGGCTAAGCATGAAAATAACCATTAATTGTCCACGAAAAAGCAAGTCTGGCCACATATAAGGGTCATCATACTATTGCTCCAAAGCAAAAGTGGCAAGCAATAGTATGATGGTGAAAGAACTTTGCCTCATTTGATCTTGGATTAATGAGTGTGCAGTGGGGGAAAAGGGAAATCTTTGAATCTGAATAAATCAAAGATGACCTTCAGTAGAGAAACCTAAGACTAGGTTAGGTTCCAAACTCAGCACAAGTATGTAAAGGCTGGATGAAAGTCAAGGACCTTGACAGGAACTCTTGAGACTATTCCTTTGAATCATTCAGATAAAAAGGCTTTTTTGACCTAATTCAAGCACTAGCCCAAAACACACTCTTCACTGTTCTTACAGATCTGAAAATTGCAATGCTTGCCTATTTCAAGTTTATATACTATTACCTGTATTTGATTTAAGATTAACAAGACCTGCATTACATTAAGGAAGCTTTAAAATCCCTTACACTTGCAAAACTTAAAAAGGAAGGGGAAGGGTGCTTAAGTGATCCATTTCGCCTAGGAGGCTGAAAGGTCCAGAAGTCTCACTCCCATCTGTTTGATAAATAGCAGCTCTTTGCCACCTGATCCAGACACTTTTTACACGTCTAGGTTTCTAAAGGGATAACTAATCGGAACCTACTTGCATACACGAAATTAAGAGAAAAACTCATGAAGCAGTTACAGTGAGTTTGTCCTGCATCAGCATTCACAGGTGGCTTTCAGACATCAGTTTGCTCAGGGGTCACAAAAAGACCAAAGTCACCTCACCAACAGTTACCTAGACACCATATTCAGGTTCCTGAATCCCAAACAACAACAAAGACATCAACATCTATAGCAGAGCAATCTGAAAACTGAGAATCTTTCTTTTAAGCCACATACCAGTCCCTCTATTGGTTAGCTTCCTAAAGACACCTGATACTGAGCAGCTTCAACTCTCTGTACATAACAGTTTTTAAATGCACTCAGCTATAAAGCACAAAAACACGTGCAGTGTTCCATTTCACATTCAGTTCTGATCACAACAGACACCTAATGGTGTCATCATACCTAATTCTGCAGCAGATTTGATGTCAACATTGTCATAGCCACTGCCAATACGCACAATGACCCTGAGGGCTTTGAATTTCTCCAGATCCTGACGAGAAAGGGTAATGGTGTGATACATCAGCGCTCCTACTGCCTCATTCAGCACCTATAACAAAAACCAGTCCAAATCAGTATCTGGTTCGGTTACCGAAGAGGCAGAGCTCTACTTCTGAATCTAGCACATTTTCTTGCCCACCTTTTCATGGATTTCCTGAGTTGACTGAGCATCACAAAATGCCACTGTAGCAACATCCTTCAAGATGGGCATCTCCACAGTGCAATCTCGTCCATCCAGAAGTGCAACCAGTGGCCGTGCTGGCATTGGGCCATTCACAATAGGAGGCCGTATGCCTATTAAGAAAGTCAGCAGGAGTGATTATATGAAAAACAAGAATTTTGGAACCCTCGTCTGCTAGTCCAATAAGTCACTAATAGTATTTAGGAACAGATCAGACAAAGCAAAAGACATGAATAGGAAACAAACACAGGGAAAAGACGCTGGGAAAAAACCACAATCACCTCTGCCACCACTTAGATGAAGGAAAATAAAGCATGTTTTATCAAAAGTAAGATAATAGAGATGATCCATTCAGCAGCATGCCATCTTACTCCAGGCTCCTGAAACGACTGACAAAGTCGCTTCACACCTCCTTTCTAGTGATCTGCCCCCCTCCATCCCAGCATGCCCAGATACTATTTCCCCCTTAGGTGAGCAGAACTTGTACGTCCGTAGAGCCTCCGACAGTCAATAGCATCCGGCCCTTGCCAGAAGGCCGTAGGCAGCGCCTCCGTAGGCGCCGGGGCCCTGCTCGCCGCCGGCCGGGCGGACGCTCAGCCCCACAGGCGCGCGGCGGCTGCGTCGCGTCCCCGCGGCACAGGGCAGGTGCCGCTACCC
>VZTZ01000011.1:13043-40814 GCA_013400955.1 Drymodes brunneopygia
GGCCTGGCGGGACGGAGCGGGATGGGATGGAGCGGGGCCTGGCGGGACGGAGCGGGATGGGATGGAGCGGGGCCTGGCCGCTCCGCGCCCGGTCGGTACTCCCGGGTCACAGCCGGCTCCGGGCCGGCTGGGGCTGCAGGGAGTGGGCCAGGAGGGTGGCTACAAAAAGCCGGGAGGTGGATCCTGGGATGTAGCTTCAGGTCTTCCTAGGAAGCTCTCTGTGCCTGAGACAGAACAGGGAGCCATTCACAGCGGTTCTGCTTCTGTCTTTCCACCTTTGCAACCGGGTCTTGGAAATCTTAGAAACCTTGTTGCCAGGGGCAAAATTAGTAAAGAAAGCCTCTTCTGTCTGGGTACAGCTGCTCTGTGCTGTGGTCCAAAGTCCTGCCATGTATCAGAATCACAGAATAATAGCGTATGCTCAATTGGAAGAGACTCATCACAGTCATGGAGTCCAATGCCAGGCCCTGTGCAGGACACGCCAAGGATCCGATGATGTGCCTGAGAGCATTGTCCAAACACTTCTTGAACTCAGACAGGTGCTTGGCACACTGACCACTGCCTTGGGGAGCCTGTTCTAGTGCTCAACCACTCTTTAGGTGAAAAACCTTTCCATGATATCCAACCTAAACATCCCTGACTCAGCTCCATGCCTTTTCCTCAAGTCCTGTCACTGGTCATAAGAGTGAAGTGATTGGCACCTGCCTCTCCACTTCCCCTCGTGAGAATGTTGAAGACTGAAATGAGGTCCCTTCAGTCTCCTCCAGGCTGAAGAAACCAAGTGACCTGAGCCATTCCTCCAGTCCCTTCTCCATCCTCGTAGCCTCCTTTGGATGGTCTCTGGTTGCTTACTGTCTTCTTAATATTGTGCTGCCCAAAACTGCACACAGTACTCAAGGTGAGGCCGCAGCAGTGGAGAGTAAAGCAGGACAATTGCCTCCCTTGACTGGCTGCTCAATGCACCACAGGACATGGTTGGCCCTCCTGGCTGCCAGGGCGTATTGTTGACTCAGTAGGAGCAGCTTGTACCTCAGTCTTTCCTGGTAGTGTCTAAAGCAACTAATGCTGCTGATAAGATGTGAGGTAAACAGCCCCTGCGCTGCTGGCCCTGCCAGGTGCCCATGTCTTTTACAAGCGAAGAGGAGAAAATTTATAGGAGAGATTAAAATAAGGACCTACTTGCTCTGGTTCTGTGTTCCACAGCACTGAGAGGTAGTGAAGGTGGCAGCAGAGTGGGACCACTGATCTTTGTGGCCTAATGTGGCTTTGAGTCCTCTGTCTCATGGCTTGAATGAATAGAAGTCCAGTCCATTTCACTGTGGAAAGCGGGTGCAGGACTGCTGCTGAAACAAGAGGAAATAATCTAATCCATGTTCTTTAACTTGATTGCTTTAATACCTGTTTAAGTACCTTCCCAGCCTACAGGAAAGTAAAATCTTTGGTTTGGTTCCTGTCCTAGTTTCGGCACAGATCAGTGGGGGGTTGCAGGGTCAATACCCTAATATTATTTGATACCACCTCACATCATTACTGGGGGCAGAGAAGGGGACTCTCGTTTCTGGGGAAAAGGGGTTCCTTCTGGTGGGGGAAAGCATGGTTGGAAAGAGCCAGTCAGTATTGTCAGACTTTCTATGCAAATAATTTCTTTGTCTTATACCTTTTGTTATTAATGTTGTTGCTGTTACTGTTCTTTATCTCATTGCTGTTTCTTATCTCCACCCGTGATCTTTGCCTTTTGCTCTTCCAATTAAAGGAAGGTGGGGGAGCAAGCAGCGCAGTTAGTGGGAGCAGTAAATTGGGAAATACCCTTCCAAAACCATGACTGTTCTATTATTTTTCTGACTACACTGAACAGCTATAACCCCTAAGGCCTGGATCTGTCTTGCCACTGCCCGATCCACTGTCCTACAAGGTAATTAAGCTTCACTTGAGACAAAGAGAGACAATATATATCATGGATATACCTGGATCAGAAAAATGGGCTCACAGTGCATCACTTCAATGTCTTTGAATCAAAATATAGTGTAATGTGTTATTAAAACTATTTACTTTGTCTATGTTCTTGCCTCTGAAAAAAATTAGACTTAAGGTAGTAGAGCAGTGCTGTTCTAAGGTACTCCTCCTTTCTTCTCTTGGGAAAGTATTTTTGCTTTCCTTTTACAAATAATTTTTCTTCTGAGTTACTCATGCCTTAAATTGCTTCTATCATCCAAGCATGTGCACACAAACCATTGCCTTAACTAGTTGCACACTAACCATTGCCTTAACTAGTTGCACACTAACCATTGCCATAACTAGTTGGTGAAAAGGGACTTAGAGAGTCGCTAATCCAGCATTGGTTGTGCTAGTCAGTACTAACACCAACAAAAGAGCATGTCAGCTGTAGCTTTTTCTGCAAGTTTGGATACAGACTCTGATACATCTCTAGATAACCTGGTCTAGCACTGCACCAGCTTCTCAGAGAAAAAGTTTTTCATAGCACCCAGCCTGAACAACCCAAGATGGAATTTATGGCCATCATCATTTCTTCTATCACCTGCCATTTCGGTTTATCACCTTTGCAGCTCACCTTCAAGTAGGTGTAGGGTGGTAGTAGATAATCTCTGAAATTCCTCTTTGCCAAGCGAACAAGCCCAGGTCTGATAATCAATTTGTAGGTCATGTGCTACCATCTTGGTAGCCCTCCACTGGACCCTGTCTAGTTCCTCCACATCCCTCTTGAACTTCAGGGACAGGAAATTGCCCACAGCAATCCAGGTGTGGCCACACCACTGCTAAGTCTCTGGCCATGTTCTTCCTAATACAGTGTGGTGTGTGGGTTGTTTTCTTCACAATCACAGCTTACTGGTATCCATGGCGACTTCCAGGTCCTTCCAGCAGGATTGCTGCTCATCCACTCTGTCCTCAGCCAGGAAAGAGTCACTATGCCCTGTTTCAGAACTCGACTCTCCTTCCGAAATGTCATAAGGCACCTGTTGACCTAGGTCCTTCATTTCACAAAGTACCTCTGGACTGAAGCTATGTTGTTCAGTATGTCCATTGCTCACCCTGAATTTTTATCATCATTAATTTTTTAGTTCCCTTTTCCTGTAGAATGACAATTATTCTCACCAAAGACATAGTCTACCCATTGAGCTGTATGACTGTACTTAACCAGATAGACACCTAAACATCTCTGACCTTCCTGCTGTGAACCACACTGAGGCTAAAACACAAGAGCAGCTTTGAATTCTTTACTCATAGGAACAAAAGAGTAAAACTGTCTGAGCCAGAAGTGGCCAAGTAGCCCAGGAACTGAAACACAAAACTATGGGTTGCTGCTATGGATCTCAAACCCTGAACCTTCTTTGGCAATGAGCAGCCAGAGCTGTTTAGGGCACCAGCACTCATGCTAGGAAATGGAGGAGGTTTTTGTTTGATTTTCCATAAATACAGACATCAGCTTCTGCTGGGTTGTTTGCATTAGGTTAATATTTCTGTAGTGTACAGGTGTTACTGTTAGCTGTCTGTCTCTAGCCCTGTAAAGAGCAGTGTGGTGCTGTAAATATTAGCCCATGCAGAGAAGTGTTTGCTCAGCCCTCCTCTGTGCTACCTCCCCCAGTAGTTCTCTGATAGTACTCCTGACAAATGGCCCAGGCTCAGCATCTTTTTCACTTCACAGTAACGTGCTCTGGTTTTGACTCAAGAAGGGTTGTAGCAGTCAAATCCTAAAAAACCAGCAGAAACGCCAGTGTGCTATAATCTTCATAAGATTAGTACTATACAAAATAAGGTAGGACTAAGTAGGTCAGCACCTACAGCAAACAAAATACTTCTTTGGTCCAACCCACTCTTTACTGGCTGTGGCAGTCATGGATATAGAAATGAAATGTCTAGCGTATCACTGGAACTGCTACTTGCTTTAATATGGTGATATACAGTAATTTCCATTCAGAAGAATTCTCTCACAGCAGTTCCCTGCAGTAAGCAGGAGGACTAATCTTCCTTGAAAACTCAAGAACAGGAGGGCACCACTGAATTCGATTGTGAATACTTAAAAGTATTTGCACAGTTATTACCCTTTCTGTTGGGGTTTTCAGGCAGATGGGGTAGGTCTCTCTACTTATGCAAACAACTGACTTACAAAACGTTTGCCTCATTTTCATATACTAATGTTTGACATGCGTGTGTTGGACTGTAACTTTTTCGCACTGGTTAATTTGATCTTAGGATGCAAATTAAAAGGAAGCATCTGTTCAAAAGAAGCACAGCTGCCTAAATGCCATGAGGGCTCTCAGAAATGTCATCTTTCGTGTAGGTGCAGACAGGCAGCTCAATAGAGCCAGCAAGTAAGAAACGGAACAGCCTTTGCAACAAAGCTGAAAGGAAGAAGCCACAAGCTCAGACATCTCTTCCACAGACCCAAGAGTCACTTGGGGAATCTACTCAAAAGCGAGTCAACCTCTGTATCCACCCAGAACACTCCCTCCGTTGGAGACTTACCATCCTTTACCCAAGTACGCCCCCAAGGATGCGCAGTCACAGCTCTGCTCCGGGTACTGAAATGTGCTATAAACCAATAAACACCTTGTGCAGCCCCTTCCAAAACGCCCCTTTTGAAGCGTCCCTGCACTGCCCGGTCCCGGGCCCACCGGCTCCCCGGTCGCCCTGCGGACAGCAGCCGCTGGATGACTCCNGAGTTGCCTGGGCGGCGCCGGGGTCGCGGTCACTGGGGTTGACCGCTGCTCCTCCCGATGCCGGGCGGGCGCGGAGCGCGTCCCGAGCGCGGCGCTCCCAGCCGCTGCCCGGCTCTCCCGGGCACCGGCTCCAGCAGCCCCCGGCGCAAGCGGCGGGTGGGAATTCGCGATTCAAACCGGGAAAGGCGGCTGCTGCTTTTGCCCGAACGGGGAACCTCCGGTGTGGTTGTGGCCACACTGGAGGGACACTCTGGGGAGGGGAACGTCTGCCCTGGAGGCAAGGCGTGAGGAGGCGAGAGGAGATGCCAGGAGCCGGTCCCTGGATGCGGCCGGACGGGCACAACGCGGGGATTCATTCGCCTGAGCTGGTCCCGGCTGCGCTGCGCTCTCGCTGGCTTCGCCCAGAGCAGTTTTTGATACCTATCCCCCATGCATTCCTCCTCTGGAAAGCTTCAGGCCCATAGTTTTCCGAGAATAGGCTCAGTTTGCTAAAACCAATCCAAGGAGCTCTTACAGAGATGCAGATGATCGTTCTACTCTACCTCCTACTATTGCCAAATCAGAAGAGCTGGGGATTGAAATTATTCCTTTTCCCAGTTCATCTCTTGTTCATTCTTCAGGGCTGATGTGACAAGAAATAAGGACATTAGAAACTGCTCTGAAGCATTCCTAGTTTCTGTCTAGGGGTGCTTTGCATTCAGAGAAAGCTGCAGATTTTGACTGCTAAAAGATGGGCTGCTGGACTTAGACCACAGCAGCACTGGTAGTGACACGATTGCAGAAGATTTCCCACAATTTGCCGTGTCCAAATGCCAATGCTTTTTTGGTAACTGTGTTTAAAAAAAGAAGGGCTTCCCTTCTGTAACTGTTGTCTCTTTAAATAGCATGGTGTACCAAGGCCAACAAGATATTCATATCTAAATTACAGTACACTGAAAAGGGAGAATAGCAGTGTATTGTATTACCTATCCATTTTTTTCTAAGGTATAAATAATCATGTGCTAATTGGTTATTACCTTTTAACTTCTTTTTTTAACTAGAGATGGGATTCCCAAACACATACATCTTTAACATGTTCTGCAACCTAGACCACAGATCTAGGAAATAATTAGCTTTCTCATTCTTTCACATTGTTACTGGACTACTAAGACAAGGTTTTAAAAAAAATTAAATAACTTGCCAAATTTCAGGGCTTACAACAATGCACAGCTAGTAAATGATGTCTATAGAGGAGGACTGTTTCAAATTTGAGGTTTAGAGTAGCTTCACCTGAACCCACTGTGCTCGATACAAAGCATTGCTGATGAGTGATTTTTCAGGGAGTTTGAAAAGTCATCAAGTCCCTATTTAAGAGCCAGGTGAACTACAAAGCACAGTAAGTTGCTAGAAGAACAAAGAAACTTGTGCAAGTGAGACAGAGGTACCTAGGTAATATTACTGGGCTATAGGGAAAATAGAAGCTTTGAGAAGCAGGCTGGCATGGAATTATACATTCTACTGCTTACAGCAAATTAACTGATGAAGCTAGGGTAGTGAGAGAACAAATTACATGGTGAAGATGGTACACTGGGCAATATGAGTTGTATCAAGATTTCCTTCAAATTATAGTGATGGCAGACTGAAATAGTACTACTGAACCTGCTGAACAAGAGAATGATAGGTAAGATGATGTACCCAAAGAACACTAAATGTAGATGTAAGGCTCAGCACAGTCATTTCCTAAAGCCAGCCAAGGAATATTGACCTGAAGGGAAGGAACTTACCAGCCTTTATACAAATTTTGTTAGCAACCTGTTGTTTCAAGACTCCATTGTACTTGTACGGTAGACATAGATTCATATACTGCAGAAATGATGACATATTATAGACTGAATTCACCTACCCATGACAACATAATCATAAAATTAAAGAAAGACTTAAGCAGGAAGGGACCTTAAAGATCATCTTGATTTACCCCTCTGCCATGGGCAGGGACATTTTCATGAGATCACGTTGCCCCAAGTCCCATCCAACCTGGCCTTGGGCATATCAAGGGATGGGGCAGCCACAGCTTCCCTGGGCAACCTGTGCCAGGCCCTTACCACCCTTTGAGTGAAGCACCTTGCGTTTTTATTTTAAAACTGTTCCCCCTTGTCCTATCACTATTGGCCTGTATAAAAAGTTGCTATCCCTCCTTTTTTATAAGCCCCCTTTAATTACTGTAATGAGGTCCAGTGGAGGTCTCCCTGGAGCCTTCTCCAGGCTGAATAAAGCCAGCTCTCTCAGCCTGTCTCATAGCAGGAGGTGCTCCAGCCCTCAGAGCATCTTTGGGCCTCCTCTGGACCCACTCTAACAGGTTGATGTGCTTCCTGTGCTGAGGGCCCCAGGGCTGGATGCAACACTGGAGATGGGGGCAGAGCAGAAGGGCAGAACCTACTCCCTCAACCTGCTGGCCATGCTGATTTTGATGCAGCTCGGGACGTATTTGCTTTTTGAGCTGCAAGTGCGCGTGACCAGCTCACCCCTGAGAACTCTCAAGTCCTTCTCTGGAGGACTGCTCTCAATTGGTTTATCTCCCAGTCTGGACTTGGGTTTGGCATTGCCCTGACCCAGGTGCAGCACCTGTACTTGGACTTGTTGAACTTTATGAGGTTCTCATGGGCCAAGCCTTCATACACATTTTTGGCAGGGATTTTAGGGACTGGGTTCTATGTACTTTAATTGACTGTGTATCAGCCCTTCTGTATGAAGCTACTTGCATCCTTTGTTAAGGATCAATTTTATTATGCAAAAAACACATACTCTTAAATCTTTAGGCTCATTAAAGTAATTGTTTTCATACCCTATAAATGGTTTTCTCAGTATATCTCTTAATGACCAACACATACTTTGGTAATTGCAGCAGCACTGACTCACAGTACACACTATGGTGTTACTATGTGTTTATTGCACTGCGGTTTTCAGTGCCCAGATAAAAGAGCTTCTTCAAAGCAGGCCTCAGCAGCCCCAAGGTTTCACAGGGATTTACTCGTCCATAAAATACAGAGCAGTCCCTCATCCTGGCCAAGTTGAACAACATTATTTTGGAGGCTTTTATTTAACCTTTTGTTTCCTCTTTCATTTATACTCACCCTTTTTTTTTCTAAATGGAGACAGCTCTTGTTCCTTAACTACTCCACATGAAAGATCTCAACAAGTTCAGTCTCTTCCAAAGAGTCCTTGTTGGAAGACAGGATCCCTTGCAGAACAATGGGAAGGTGTTTGTGTGGAATTCATCGTGACTGGGGTCCTAACAGTCTTTTCTCTACTTGATCAGGAGACCTCATGGCTCTGCCCAGCAGTGACTGTGTTGTGGCAGAGCAGCTGTGCCTCTCCGACTCCACCTGCAATGCCACATACAGGACGTTGGAAAACTGTGCCCTGGCCAAGACTCGCCTCCTTTCACTGGATCATGATAGCAGGGTCAGATGTCTGAATGCAGAGCTTGACCTCGGGAACAGCTCTTTGCTGCACTGCAAGTGTCACCGGCGCATGAAGAGACAGGAGCACTGCTTACGCATTTTCTGGACCGTTCACTCCAGCATGGCAGATGGTGAGATGAAATAATACAAACTTACAAGTTACTAGTAAGGCTTAACCCCGCCCCCCAACTGAAAACAACTGTGAAAGTCCACTTTCCAGCACTGTAGGTAATTGCTCTGGAACCATATCTCCTAGTAAAGAGAATTCATTACTGCTCTGTTTGAAAAGCAGAGAAAATTGATCTGGTATGGGACCAGCACTTCAAATATACCCAGCAACCCTAAGAGACAAAGCTACACTGAGATAGTTAGATTCAGTGCTGTGAAAAATACCTCAAAATGGTCCTGTCTATTCATCACTGAAAACACATGTAATTATGACACATATTGCCATGGCATCCCTAAGTGTTCTGCTGCTTTCTTTTGTGGGATGCTTCTACTTGACCTCCCACTAGAGCCTGCCTGTGCTGGTCAGCTCCTCACACTGAAGCTGAAAAATCCAAATGACAACACAGACCAAATTCCAGCTAGGCAAAATGTAATGAGGGTTATACATAGTAATAGCTTCGCATTTCCAGAAGAACCATTCTTGGCATTTGGCTTTGAGTGAGACAGAACATTTCTGAACTCCAGCCTGAGGAAAGAACCAGGCATAAATAAGAAAAATATCCATTTAAGAATAAACAAACAAACAAATAAATAAATAAAGCTGGTCACAAAGCTTTATTTTTTTTTTCCCATCTCCCACTGCATAAAATATCTTGTATCTTGCCTAGGTTATTTCAATTTGGAAACCTCTCCATATGAGAATCCAGCAAATGAAGAACACTGGAAGACAGATTATAATAAACTGGCAGCTCTGGTATCGGGTAAGAATTGTAATGGTTGCATGATATAATGCTGCTCTCTCTTATTTTTTCATGGGTTGAAGATTATTAAGAACAATTTGGGGTAATGGCCCCTTTAATCAGAGGAATGCCTGCTCTGCTTGACTAAATTTGTCACTCCTACCATGTGTAAATATAGCCACTGATCCAGGCCCATGAAACCAGTAATAACCTACAATGATCCATTTTCTGAAACAAGTACCCTACCATGAACCGATAAAAAAATACATTTTTGTAACAGGAATAATTACAGTGTCATACTGCAGACACATAGAAGGACTGATTTGCCTTGTTCCTTTTGGTTTTTCAAATCTGACCATCAAGAAAGAGATTCTTCTTCCATGCAGAATCTCTTCTGGAGACTTGCTTCATGGTTTTTGTGTTTCTTTTGGCTTTATAGGCTCGCAGTTAGCAGGAGATGCAACAAATCCCTGCCTGAAAGCAACACATGTCTGTAATCTGAGCAAGAAGTGTTTTCGTCTGCGCACAGACTATGCCTCCATCTGCACCAGGGGTGCGGGAAGTGAGGATGTGTGTGACCAGCGTAAGTGCCACAGAGGGCTAAGGAATTTCTTTGAGAAAGTTCCTGAGGATTTCACCAAACGGATCCTGTTCTGTCCATGTCAAGATGAATTTTGTGGAGAAAGACGCCGTAAAACTATTGTTCCCGATTGTTCCTTCCAATATAACACCAAACCAAATTGCCTCTGGCTTCTGGATTCCTGCTTAGAAGATCATATCTGCAAGTAGGTCAGGCAGCAGAGGATGTTATCCAAGAGAACAACATTGACACTGATGGTCTCATTTTCCTTCCTACAGATCCCGACTGGCTGACTTCCAACAAAATTGTCAACCTGTAGATATGTCTCCAGATGGCTGCTCTCTACACAACCATGCTGCATGCCTGCAGGCTTACATGGGGATGATTGGTAAGTAATGCCCACAGGAACATACAGGGTGGATGCTTTCAGGCCACAAACTTGCAGGCACACTGATGCAGTGAAGGACCATCCTGGTCTCCTGCAGGAGGTAGCGCTCAGTACACCAGTGAATATGCCTTTCTAATTGATGCTAGTGCTCTCCCTTGCCTCTGAGGTAAATGCAGTTGAAAGAGAGCTCTTCCATGGCATTTTTTTGCTGTACTTTGCCCCATCCTTGCCTGAGATTTCTGGACACCTCTTTGCATCATCAGCTGGTGCAAAGCGCTCTAAGTGCCTCATCAACAGCACTCTGTGGGCTTGTGTGAACTGTCATTCCTAATGCTGGAGTTACATCCCATCACAGCAGTGATTAAACACGGCATTCCATCACTGCCCGACTTTTAGACTCCTGATGGCTTGTTAGTATTGCACTCATTGTATTCTCAGGGCCAGCCAGAACATCGCACTACCACCTATTAAAAGGAAGGTCATCTTTGGTTTTAATTATTTACTATCTACCAACCTACTAATACTTTTTCAGAGTGGCTCAAAAGAGGATGTAAAGATCAGCAGTACCTCAGAAGCTGTAAATCTAGACTATACCTTCTATTTTTCCAGATGGCTCTGCTGGTTTTGTGCTAAATGAACACTGCCTGAATGGCACACTACAGGTGTGAAGTATTTGTTTGTCAAAAGGCACCTGGCAACACAGTATTGCCAGCTACACAAGAAGCAAGAGTACCTTTTGCTGCCATCTGTCAGTACCACAGCTGAGTCCACACAGGTCCTTCACATCCTAAAATAAAAATCCTTCACAATTTAATGCTTACACCATTGAATTGCTTTCCCCCCATCAGTTTGCACTGAGCTCTGCAGGTATAGTTCTCACCACTGTTTCTGCTGTGTACACATCACAATTCAATGCTTGCACTAGCTTCAGTTCTCAATACATCTCACAGAGTGCCTGAGCCAGGGGTAGCAATCTCAACACTTTCTCACAGCCCAGCAGACTTCAGGTAGGTTCATCAAGCCTGGGCCACCTAGCTGGCACTCCTGACCTCACCTGGGTAACACACTTATCACAGTGGAAGGCTTCTGCCTCCAGGGCAGCATTTCCTTTAGTATAACATGATTCATAATGCTTCTTTCCTCTGGGGGTTTGGGACAGGTACACCCATGACACCCAACTATGTCAGTAACTCCAGTGTGGAGGTCTCCTTGTGGTGTACATGTGAGAACAGCGGCAACCAGAAGGAAAAGTGTGATCAGATACTCGGCATGTTTGAGAGCAACAAATGCCTTGGTAAGCATCAGTCACATCACAGAGAAACAGCTCAGCAGCGGGCAGTTTAAATCCTGTGGTTTCAAGGTCCTGAGTTGCACTGCTCTTGTGTATAGTTCTATCTTCTTCTGCAATGTCTCCATGATCCCCTCTGCAACCCATGGGACCAGCCTGGATCTGCTCTAAGAAGTGTTTCTGTATCTTTTGGCAACATTTCTGTTCATCTCAAACACCCTTGAAGCTATTTTCAAACATCATTCAAATGAAGGGCATTGCAAAAACATCACCAAGGGGAGGTCAGACGTGCTGTATCCATAGGTTGCTGAGTAACCACATCTGTACACCAGGATTATGGTGTTAGGATTCCCCTCCTTGTCCTCTGTTCCTGTACTCAGCCTGGCCCTCACTTAGTCAAGATAAGTAGCACCTGACACAGCCTGTTACCAGATTCAGCACAGCAGTTGCAAAAGTCCTGCTTTATGCAACTGTGTAATCCTAAGTCTGTATTTCTATTACCTCCCTAGCATTTTAGCAACATACCTTAATGAGATTTAAATATTTTATGTTTGTAAAAGCTTTAAAAGGATATAAAAGAAAACAGTATAATTACATGAATGATTAATATTTAAGCCACCTACCTCCTGCAGTATATAAAAGCCTTACACCCAGCACTGTAGACCATCTACAATTTAATCATCTCAACCAAGATACTACAAACCTGCCCCTTACAAAACACAGAGTTGGGAAAGTCACAGAGGGACCCAAAAGTCTTCAAGTACAGTTCAAACTGTGTTTGCAGTCTGCTCACTCTCACAAGTAAACCCACAAACTGTCAGGCCATTCACCAAACAAAGAATATGTATTTTTTAAATCAAGGCCACACAGCCTGTGAGTGCCTTTCCTAAAACAGCTTCTCTAGACTTCTGTTCACTAGAGTCCAAGGGTGTGCACAAGAAAAGCACAGTAAGACTCTTGCTTTACTTCTGTTTGCAGAAAATACCATTTGGTCTCAAATGCACCTGAAGCAGACAGCTCTAGAAAGACAGGAAGACTTACTTTATTCATCTTCCCTAAGCTTCCAAGGAGACAGTGCCAGCACATCTCTCTCTTCAGCAATGTCCCAGGTACGCAATGCTTTGTTGCCTTCACAAAGCTGCGAGTCAAGTAGCCTAGAGATGGTAGTTGAAAAACCTTGGATCTGGAAATATGTGACTTTGGACATCAAACCAAGGGATGCCATGTGCGTGCAGAACACTGGACTACTCTACCTTAAGTTATTCCTTCCACAGACAAGCAGAAATAGGAGACTGTATGTCTGGCCACAGGAGTTTGAATAGTCTCACATTAGTGCTCAGAACTGGAGGTTCTGCAGCCAGAAGTTTGGGCATAAATGTGTCTAACTGGGATTCATCCCTCCTTTTTATTTCCTAGGTGGCTGAAGGGAAGACGCAGCGAGACAGCTCCCAACAGAGCAGTATGCCTATGGCTTCCTCTGTATATTCTGGAGCTGCTACTTCCTGGCCTTCTCTGGCTATGTTCCTGCCACTGTTGCCCTCATTATTATTAATGAGCCCACATTAACATGGCATAAATGGAGTCTTTCTTTCCCATATTATTAATACTATTTCATATCCAGGCATGTCCCAATACAGATTTACCTTTGGGAAACAGGCAGCTTTCAGACAAGAGGAATGGCCTTAATCCAGAATGGCAATCATTGAAAACCTCCCACATACTTGCACCCTGCTTCCCCCCGTCAGCTTGCACTGAGCTCTGCAGGTGCGGTTCTCACCATTGCTTCTGCTGTGTACACGTTTTGAGTAATAGGCTAATGTTCCAGCTTAATAGGTTCAACCAAAGGTCTGATTTCTGTCAGAACTTGTGCAGGGTTTGGTTTCTGACTGTAGGGATGATCTGACAGTGTCTCCGACCATCCCACCAATCTGGAGCTCCTCCTCAGGCATACAGTCACTGCATAGTTGTGTTTGAAGGGATCTTAAAAAATTATTCAGCTCCAACCCTCTGCCATGAGCAGGGACCACCTTCCACTAGACCAGGTCACTGCAAACCCTGTTCAACCTGGCCTTAAACACTTGAAGGGATGGGGGAAACACAACTTCTCTGGATAACCTGTGCCACTGCCTCACCACCCTCACAGGGAATAGTTTTTTCCTAATATTCAATCTAAACATACTCTCTTTTAGTTTAAAACCATTGTTCCAAATCCTGTCCCCAGAGGGCCTGGTAAAAAGTCTCTCTCTGTGCTTATCATCCCCCCTTATGTCTTGAAAGGCCACAACAAGGTCTCCACAGAGCCTTCTCTTCTCCAGGTCAAACCACATCAACTGTCTCAGCCTTTCTTTGTTGGAGAGGAGTTTCAGCCCTCTCAAAATTTTCATGGCCTCAACCGGACCTGCTTGATCAGGTCCATGTCTGTCATGGACTGAGCACCCCAGAGTTGGACGCTGAACTCTGGGTGGGAAGGTGGGGTGGGGCAGAGGGGAAGAATCACCTCTCAGCCTGCTGGCCATGCTTCTTTTTATGTGGCCCAGGCTTTCTGGGCTGCATTTTACAGACTCATGTCTAGCTTTCCATCTACCCATGTATCCCAAGTCCTTTCCTGCAGGGCTGCTCTCAATCCATTCACTCCTCCACTCTGTACTGATAATGGAGGTTGTCCCAAACCATGTGTGGGATCTTGCCCTCGGACCTGTTGGACTTAATGAGGTTTGTTGGTATCCATTTCTCAAGCTTGTGAGGGTATAGAGCAGAGCATGTCATCCTAAAGACTAGAAGCCTGTGCTTCAGGATGGGTTGCAAGTAAAGGTCAATAAACATACATGTGAAGTCCCTGGTAAGCACCATCTCTGGATTACTTTCCGTTCCCTTTTCAAATCTATTCTTTTAAGGATATGAAAAATACGAGTCCAGATCAAGAACACTACACTAGAGTTTATGTTCCTTCCTGTTTTGTCCCTTCAACATATATATTTATATATTTATATTTATATTTATATATAGCCATTATCGTGGCTAGCAACACATTTGGGTTTTGTTGTTCAAGATGAACGGTGCTCAACTTCAGTAGATTTAGGCTTATCTAGCAAAACATGATGTTGCCTGGCCTCAGGACGAACCTTCTCGATAACCCTTAGAGAACACATTTGGCTCATTGAAGGTGTGTTGACAACAAAACCCTGGGACATTCAGTTGCAAAATCTCCTTGTACCTGCACATATATTCAAGTTACCACTGTCCCCTTCCAGCCACCTCCCCCATCTTCCTTCTCTGCCAAGTGCTATTTCATGACCTGTTTATTCTGAACGTAAATGTGTGCACTGTGTAACTGCTGTTAGTTTGTACTGCGTTTGTCTGTTAAAATGTGGTGTTAAGTGAATATTGATTTCTGAGCATAGGTTAACAGTCTACAATCAATTGTGTGCAAGAGTTGCCTCATCAGCCAGCCTACATTTTCAAATAGTCAGAAACTCAGCTCAAAACAGCTCCCCCATGCAGACATACAGTGCCCATTGCTCACCTTGGGAGGCAACAGATCTGAAAAATACCATACACATCCAAACAAGATTACAATCCCAGAGGCAGAATAGCTGAGTTTTCTTTTTATCTAGTGCTTTATCTGTTGCCATGGAAGCACCAACTAGGTAATATCCTGTGGTTCCCAGTCACTATCAGACACCTTATTACAGAATCTTACATTGTTGTGTGTATCAAAGTAATTATCCTTCTGCAGTGGTAATATTTCCATTTCCAATTCCAGACTTCTGTTTACTTCCTAGGCAGGTAGAGCAAAGAAATCATGCATGCAGCAGCATCATCTCCTCTGTCACGCAGAGAATCAATGTATTATTTACATGCAGAAGGAAAAAATATCTTCTTAATCAACAGGAGTACTAATCCTGTTATTTCTCATTACCTACTGAAATATGGCTATTTTGGAGCAAGAGATGGCACTGTTTCCACGTTTGGTACTATTATTTAATAAAAACAGAGTCTGTGTAACCATAAGATAGTACCTACATTAGACCATCCTCCATATGGTGGGACTTAGACATGTGTCAAGACTCCTGACTGTAATGTAATAGCATCTGTCATCTCTTGAAGTTAATGGAGAGTGACAGGGAAAAAGAAAATGTTACTCTTTTCACTACTCCAGACAACGGAGAGAATATTTGTGAGAATAATGGAGTAGATGTCTGAGTGATCTGTACCATGCACACTGGTACACAAGGTACTGCATTGATCATCCACTCATCTACACGGTGATCTTTCCTCTTTCCCAAACTTAGTGCTGTAAGACAGATTGATATGGAAAAAGGAATTAGCATTTTCTTGTTCATGTTTAGGGCACTAAATCCCTGCTAAGAAGTAGGGATGTCTATCAATTGCAGTCTTCTATCATATCCTGGATTGTACAGGAAAATGCTTAACACCCAGACAAATCATGGTCTAGACTGAAATTGAAGCAAAACATGTCAGTTTGTTGGGTTTTTTCCCAAGTGTCCTATGTCCCTTTTTCGTGCACCTTTTTACACACAGCTGTCTCTTAGCTTGTTCATCAATAACTGCAAGCAAAATTCACTTCTAACTACACCTTCATTCACAGGTATTCACACTGCTGTGAGTACAAACCCATTTTCACTTAGGCTTTTCTAACACCTGATCTCCAAATATCACAGTTTTTCAACTACACAGCATATATGCATGCACAAGTTACCTGCTACTAGAAATGTCATGCCAGTATCACTATCAATTCAGTTCTGTTAGCACCGCCAATGTTTCAAGACTGGCACATTTCCTAAAACCCATTTAGAACACCTCACTAACCATACTACAGGGCAATTAACAACCTCCCTCAGCTTCTGTTTCCAGAAAGTGGAATACAACATCCTCTGAGCACCTATGGTCTATACCCACATAGATAATCCACAAAATACAAAAATAATCCAATAAAAATTCTCTATACAGACAGTCTTAACAATGAGCATTCAGCCAGCATATACGAGGAGGGAACCTTCTAATTATTGTAATGTAGATTATTTTTAAAAGAATAAAATAATGTGAGGTCTGACTAATAAAATTTATCTTGCAACTCCAGAAGTCTCCTTTGCGTTCCTTTGTGTTTCATAGAAGCTACACTCCTTGTCTCCACTGCTAGAGGCATTATGGAATAGAAATATAAAGAACAGAATTAGAATCTGTTACAAAGCAATTTTGACAACTTTTACAGACATCACTCACTGTCAGGTACTTCAGATGTGGCTTCTAGAACTCTGATAGAGCCTTAGAACCCTTAACATGATCTAATGCAGCATTTACAAAGGGCATTCATATAGTGCTCCGACAGTGAGCTCAGCCAACTGTTAGATAAGTGGTTTCTTGTGACAAGTGGGAAAAGCAATACAGATTTCTTGCCCAGGGTCATAAGCAAGATGATGCCAGAGATAAACCTTGAATTTGAAAGTCCAAATTTAGTGTCCTTGCCTCATTCAAATCATTCCCACTGCCTCCAAGAAATGCCTGTGTTTTAGTAAGAAACAAGTGGCTGCAGTTTTCCTTTTAGAAGGGGGAACAATATGTTATTGCAGATGACAAAAAGCTAAAGCACTGTTTCAAACAGTCATTTCTGGCTACAGATCCCTGGCACACCTCTCAAAATCTGCTGACAATAAAAGGTAACTTTCAGTTGATAGGAAAGTGCTACAGGTCAGCATCTATAAAGAATGAAAGTATCTTTTTCAATACATCCTAAAAATCATGTCACACTATTTGCCAAGATGGTAGGCGACTTTACACAAGAATAAAAACGAGAATTCTCAAAGTACTCTTTGAGGTATCCACGAACCAGGCAAAGCTTTTGGGGACAACAGTGGAGAAAGAGGAAGCCAACCAGCACCTCTGAGGTCCACAGGATCGTTCAGCACTGCTAGGGAATCACAACCCACAGCCATTCCACAGCTGCTTCCCCCACTGAAACAGATCCTGGTAAATACAATCAGAGGCTAATCACTTCTACCCCAGAGACTTTGTGGCTGAACCTTTTTTCATTTGAGGCAGGGTCGGTTGAGGCTGAGCTTGGTTAGTCTCTAATGGAAGCTCTTCTGATAGGTGATTAGCTCTCCTCCAGGAAGTGACTTGGTGTTTGGGTTTCTTGCAAACCCCAGGGTTAGCAGAGGTCAGGGGATGCTGCACTTTCTCCAAGTGCCTTCATGAAAATAGCCCCACATACTTTCCATTTACAGCTGATCACCTCCATTATCCCCAAGCTAGGAGAAGATGATCAGCAATTGTTAAGTGCTTGAATCAGACTAATAGCTCACTGCTAATTCCCTCAGTAATGGGAATCTAAATTCCTGGTAAACAAACTGACTGCTTTTCACACACAGGGATGAATGCCAAAAGCCTAATATTAGAGCTCTGGAACTAAAGCTTTTAGAGCAAGCCTGTCCACTCGAAGATGTTTAATGACATTATGTACTAAATAATTAGAAAATGAAGGCCCACTTAGAATCAATGGGTTACTGTCTAATTAAGATGACAAAGGGGCTCTACCCTTTTTTAAACAAGTTTATGCTAAAATGGTGTACCTGATAAATGGCTCTGATAACTGTGTCTTTACCTTTGGGCAGAACAAGCAGACTTAAAGCTAGCACGAAATAATTGTGTGATTTTTGGCTCATCTTTCTTCCCATTGGTCCCACCTGTTTTCCTCTAAGGCATGTGACTCAGCTATTCCTCCCCTCATCAGATGACAAAAATTTATTAAACAACACTCAAATCACTTATCCTCATGCAGAGAAAATCATTGCCTTTGCTTTACTGTATGGCCAGAATCACAGAGTTCACACCATGAGATGCTTGAAGAGCTAAGAGGTATGGACTGGACCCTCTAGAAGCACTTTGCAAGAAGAATTGCTAGTGAGCCTGAGAACACAAGAGAAAATTATTTATATTTAGAGATAACTATAAAAATACTGAGAAATATTCTACTGATAATATGGTGGAATCAAAATTAATTAGTAAATCACATGACATCCTTATCTCCAAATTGAAGATATTGAGGTTTGAAGGGTGGACAAATTGGTGGATAAGGAATTGGCTGGATGGATGCAACCAGAGAGTTGTGGTCAATGGCTCTGTGTCCACTCAGGCTGAGCAAAGTCCCACTGTACTCTCCTCCCTCTCACCTTTTTTTTCCCACAAGTCTAGTACTTAAATTACTTTATCTTCAATGTAAGTTTGCCCATTAGATACTGATATTATAGGTCACTGAGCTTCACCACAAGAAACCGAAATTTCTTGAACCATCTGCACACAGTTACTTGTTCTCCAGCTTTCCAAACCATTAGCTTCTTCCTTTTTTTTTTTTCATCTCCCTAAAGAATCTTGTGATTAGCTGAAGTCAATTTTGCTAGTGCTAAGTGCCCTAAGAAGCTTGTTTTGTCAGTGATCCCCAGGGCTCCAGGCTACGTTTTCAGGGCTACAAAGCAGAAATTGCTCAGTCTTTCTGTAGAAATGTGAAATTAGCACCTAATTCTTCCAGCCTCAAGCTCTTTGGATTTCACACCCATCATTCCAAATCAGAGTATGTGCACCTATGACGATAATTCTAGCAGAAATCAGCTAAGAGATTTCCCATATTTTTTCTCAATTTCAATCCATTATTGCGCAAAAATTTTAATGCACAAGGAATCCAGTTCCACAAATACACTACACAACCAATTGCTATTCTACTTCCAACTAGGAGCTGCAGTGATATCACAACAGCAGCTCTGTTGTGCACTGAACATTTCATTTTTAATATGCAAATACAAATCACAGTGTAAATGAAACTAATACAGAACTACAAATCAGTGAAAATGTCAGTTTTATATACATTTTTGACACAGAAAGGCCCTGAGAGAAAGATTATTACTTGTCATGAAGCAATTTACTAAAATATCTGGAGTAATATCTGAGCTGTTTTATTCATACTATGTAGGACATAATAGCTCCTCTACAAGGTTGGAATGCTAACACTATGCCTCTCTTCTCAAGCATCACTCAGTTACATCTTCCATCTGGTAAATCAGGCACAATAAAATGGAAAAGATGATGATTTGATAGATTTACTAGACTATTTTTAATTTGATTTTGATTGATCTTAGCAGATGCCACCAGGAGTCCTGCTATTATTCATGATAGCATAGTATTGCTCAGGTATCCACCTGAGTCTGTATTTTAATTCAGAATTTCAAGCACGAACTTTTCAATTCAGATTCCAGTTGCCTATGTTAAGGTATTTCCACGAATGACTCTAATGCCCTGTTTTAATTTTCCTTCTTCAGATGTCATAAGAGAGATGCTCCAGTCCCACAGCAAGAGAAAGCAGCTTCCTGCAGCACCTGTCACTGGGTTTGAAGCTTCTACAAAGGTAAAATTGTGAGAGAATCCTGACTTCACCTAATTTTTCCTGAGACTCCAAACCTTCTCCTAAAGAAAAATTTGCAAACATATATGTGGCAACAGCACACATAATGAACCCAAACAGTTGCTCATGATGAACTTCTGCAAACTAGTTTCTTTAACTTATTAAGTGATGTAAAAGCCCACGTATTTTATTTTTTTTATATGTTGACATCAAAATTTCCCAAACTGAGAACTGGTGGTTTGTAATTTTGCCAACACAGTTTCATAAGCAGATTGCCTATTCCAATCTAACAATGTTTTTAGCTTGATTTAAGTCCCTTACATCTCACAATTGTTTCATAACCTAAACCATACAAAATGACCCATTATCCTCAGGTCTTCATAGCCCATCTTTATCTCAATTTACACCTTTCTTGACAGCCTCGAATCAGTCAAAGGAGCTAACAGTCCATGGGGAAGGAAGGTTTAAAAAAGCACCCAGTCAGTGAACCAGCTCTGGACAGGCTTCTCTGCAACATAAGCCCTGGAAAAACAGGCAGAAATGGAGACAGAAGAAAGATAAATTTGCTTTACAAGATATTTAAAAGGAAAGCCAATCCTCTAGATGGTCTATTTTGCACAGACTGAGCTAATCTGGGCAAAATATAACAGAAGGACACATTTCATAACACAAACAAGTGGACGGCTTCAAGCAGGGGGCTCTTTTTCAGTCTAATGCAGATGTCAGTTAATTAGAGTAGAAGGTTGTATCATTAGCAGCCAAATCAATATAAAAGGAATTAAGAGCTTGAATAGCAAGCTTTCCTGCTTTCCAGCACAGCACCCGGGGCTGTATTTAGCTAAAATTCAATACACATTAGCGGACAATCAGTGTAGTCTTGTATGGGGATGTCTTCTTGAAATACTTTAATTGGACTCTCTAGTGTTATCAATGCTAAACAAGATGTCAGATTAATGCAGATGCCTTCCCAAATGGGACCGGCAACCCACAGGCTGGAGAAGCACATTTACTTCTATTAAAACCTCACTGGTTTTCCAACATGTATTAATAGTATTATTTTCACAGTTACCTTAAGAGTGGCTGAAAAGCATCTTTACATACAGCTGCTCCATCCTGTAAAACTCAGCAGCTCCGGTACCAGCAACAGCAGATCCATCCCTTTTTGCCATTTCAGTGCCAGGCTTCATTACTCAAGAGTCCATCAGTCATACCAGACTGACAGTTTTTACCCTGTATTTAACACCTCTGCAGAGTATACAAATCTAAATTGAAATCAGCAAATGTAAAACACTCAACTGAGAACTCCTGTAACTGGTATGAGATTTGACATGGCAACATTACATGTTGCAACACACACTTCTCACAGCAAAAACTGAAACCACTTCCCATTCTGTAGCAACACTGTCCTGGTCCCCTAACCAGGAAGTTATTTTTACTGTGTTGAATTTTATCTTTAAAGGCAGCATACAGCAGCTACACTACAAATTTTCTGTACTGTAGAGTGGATATTGCAAAACGAACTCAAATCTTTCCTCTGAAATGTTTTATCTAACAAGATCAGAAAGAAGTAGATCTACAGAAGGACAGTACTGAAAGAAACAAGAATCATGTCCACATTACACAGATATGTGCAACCTAGGGCTTTGACATTTCAAGCAGAATAGAAGCTAATATTAACTGTATTCATCATTCATTCACCATGGTGATTTAAGCTAACCTGCTTTGCTTTTAGTGATAACAGACGAGAGGAGAGTGTATGTTCAGCTGCCTTCCTTCAGCAGATGAAGGGATATCTTTAGAGAGGATGCTGTAGCAATGTAAATCACTATTAACTTAATGATTTCAGTCATCTGACCAAATGACACTATGCAACCCTGAGATGGCCTCAAGTGCCATAAAAGTTATTCCAGATCATGTCAACACAGAATGAGGATAAGCAGTAAATCATGTGCCACTGGGAGCAAACCTACATGAAGTGGTATTTTTTTTTCCTGAACCAAGGCAGTTACCAGGAATTGCTGTAATGTTGTATTTTGATATGCGCTTATGGTTACTGGGATTCATCCTAACTTTTCATGGTGATAAAACAGTAATCTAATTTTATCAAAAACATCCCTACAAATTCCCTTATATTGTATCTCCATTATAGAGATGCAATCTAATGGGCTTTGTGGGGGTTTTATATTTGGTGCCCTAGAAAGGGAGGAAAAAAGACATAATCTATACACATGTTTAAAATACATTAACAACCTGGGCATCTAGACAAAATTCACAAAACTCTCTCAGAAACCGTTTAAAAGCATGAATAGAAATGAACAGAAAAGAAATACTTCAATGGCTAGAGGTAGCACCGAACATATCAGTGTCAGAGTTGAAGTGGAAGTCCTCATTACCTCAATTTCTGTTGACCTGTGGAAAATTCATAGGAAATAAGCTGTCACTGAAGTGACTGTTGGGTTGTTTAGACTTTCTAATCCATCATAATGCAGCTAGCACCAGACAATTTAGATATACCAAATTCTGTTTCAGAACAGCATCACTCTCAAATAAAGAAAATAAAGTCAATTATGTGCAGAACATACTTTAGAAATACTTAATGTAATTTTTCTCAGGATGTCTAATATGATACACTGATAGACCAAGGAAATAAATTTTGCATTTGTATCAGATCCAGTGACAACAGAAAACACTTGCAGCAACTCATCAACATGGTAGAAGTCTACAAGTGCACTACTTTATCTTCCATCCAAATCAGTACACCTCAGTTCACAAGCTAGCAATTTTAATCTAATTAGTGCAGGTTAAAAAAGCCTCACACTGTAAGCTTGCACTGTTTACTTGGATACTCACAATGTCCTCAGAAATTCTTCACTTGAGAAAGGCTTACAAATCATTATGTTCCAAAAGAACTGGTGAAATTTCAGGAGTCATCACAACTATACTGAAAAGTTTATTAAAATTAATTTTATCACCACATCAGTAGAAAATAACCTGCTAAAAACCATTTTAAACTTCATTCTAACAATAGACCTACGAAGCAGAAAGAAAATTACTTTCTTCATACATGCACCAATATATGCTGGAGGCCACCCAGCTAGGAAGCTGCTTTGCAGGAAAGGACCTTGATTCTGGAGGTAGCAGGCTGCACACAAGCCGGGAGTGTGCCCTTGCTGCAGATGGAGTGAGATGCATTAGGAAGAGGAGGTGATTCTGCCCCTCTGCTCAGCACTGGTGAAGCCACACTTGCATTGCTGTCCAGTTTTGGTCTCCCCAGTTCAGGAGAGACACAGACATATTGCAGAGAGTCCCATAAAGGGCCACCAAGATGATGAACCAGAAATATTTCACAAATGAAGAAGGTTTTTGTCATAGTCCAAAAAGCCTTCTAAAGTACCATGTTTTATACAAGTTTCTTCCTATCACACTCCAGTTTTTTCCTGTAGGAGTAAAGGACAATATACAACCCAAGAATTCTGTTTTATAAACTCTTCAACTATACTTCATTTACTTGCCTGCTGAACTTTTACTTACTCTGGCTATTAAAAAACCCATCAAACAAACAAAGCCAAAAGCAACCAACCGAAGAAAAAAGCAAAATCAAAATCAAATTAAAACCAAACCTAAGTGAGTCTCTTCACTTTATCATCTTGCTCAGACATAAGTTAGGATTTCTGCTCTCAAGCAGTGATGATGATGATGCTCATCAACTCTCATAAGCTGTCCATAGCTGCCAAGACAAACTATTCTTCAGGGAAAATTCTACAAGGGTGTCCAGAGCACCAACATCTTCAGCATATTCATGAAGATATTAGCCACACCCTTTTGACAACTATCACCTCAGGTTTGTTTTTGTTCTCCAGTACATACAGCTCTACTTTGCACTATGCCTTCATTTGCCTTGCAGGAACTGTTATGCCGAAAACAGTCAGAACATTCTTTTCTGGAGATTCACTGGTTTTATAGCAGGTATTTAAATAATTGCTTTTTCATTGATACAATATGCAGAAAATATCAAACACTAAGGTTCAAAAGAACATTAGAGAAACATTGTGTTTTATTTGAAAATATCAAGTTGATGATGACATCCTTCCTATAAAATATATCCTCTCAGTAACACTAATGCAAAATGGAAATGCTACCGAGCATTTTGATTTTGTGTTGCACTGAGCTATCGTAAGTCCCCTCTTAAATCAGGAGGAGCCGTGGGTACCAGGCATTTAGTTATTTTGCAAAGTCAAAACTGTATAAAATGCTACTGCCTTAAAACATAGTAATGGATTGCTGGTCACCATAAAACATCCTCCTCTTTTCTCAAATGGAGAGTAAGTATAATGAAAAAGGGGGAAAAATGCCTGGACGACTAAATATAAATAAGGATTTGTAGAAAGAACATTTCCTGACATTAGAAATCTGTTCTGACTTGCTCAGTAACAAAGTTCACACATAAAGAAACTATCAGCAGCTTTTAAAATTATTTTTTTTAACCAGCAGCACTATTTACTTCCCTCCTAGAGAGAGGGTAGGAAAAAAAGTCATTGCATACCAGTAACTTATATTTATTCCAGCATAAGCTTTCACCAATAACAGAAGGGGCAGTTCTGCCTTCCCAAATTCACTTGCCTCACTCTTGACTTCAGTGGCCCCATGAAAAAACAGCAATGGATTTGAAACTAAATAAGTTGTTCATTACTGCCTGGGTACACAGTCATCAGCACCGAAGGAAGGATGATAGGTGTAGGACTAACCTCAGCACACACCATACACACTTTTGTCAGACAGCAGTGCCAGCAGAACCACAGGCTGCAGGACTTTGGCACTGCCCAGGCTGCTCATCCATTGCAGATTCCAGCTGCACATGTGGCAAAATGATCATTACTCCTTGCATTGTCTCCAGACTCTTTTCTCCATGATTTCTAGGATGCACAGCAGCACACTAAATGCGACCCAATGAAATAAATCTAGTTCATAACATTCAGCCTAACCATAATTTTGACCACTGGTTAAAACTATTTTCTTGGTCTCCTGAAAAGGGAGCAAGTCCATGCTCCATTACATCGGGAACTGCAGTTTAGCAACATCATGAAGGTTCTTGAATAACGGGATCCTAAGTATCTGCATGATTCTTTACAATCTCTCTGTGATATTCGGAGGGTTTGAGGGCAATATGCTAAGCAAATGGTGCATGCTGGTTTTCTCAGAGCATATGGGCTAGATATGCATGCCTAACTGCTACTACTTCCAAACTCATCAAAAGCTGCAATTAAATCAAATCTCTCAAAACTAGAAAATAAATGGCATGAGTCAATGAATTTTTCAGATACGGAGAAGTGATTCAGGCACAATAAACACTTTTGCTGCATTAGTCCACAGCCCTCAGAGGCATTTTATGTCACTTCATCTCAATTAACCTCCCAAGAAAACCATTGAGATCTGAACAAGAGAGAGGGGAAAAAACAACATTACTGACTACACAATAGCCTGCTCTGATGTCATAATGCTGTATTAATTGAGTCATAGGCAGATTTCCTGGAATTCTGGTTTGAAGCAGAGAAGTAGGAGATACAGACAGAAGAATAGCTGCATGCTGAATCGGAGGAGAAGTTATTTCAGATGTCAATGAAGTTATTACTGCTGAAAGTTAAGATTTCCCAACTGCACCTCAATGCATTATTCAGCTTCAACCCATCTCAATTTTGTACATTCTGTAAATTAATAACTCTATCTTTCTCACAGTAACTTTTACATCACAACATGGGTGTCTCCTTGCTTCCAGAAAAGACAATTTACTTTATACTTATACCTGCCATTAGCTGTTCTGATATTGTTGTTCCAGCATCACCTTTTCATAGCAGCACTGACAGAAATAACCATCAGTACTCTGTTATATTATTTTAATACACTTTTTCCATTATGCTACGTTGCATTCCACACAAGAAAATTCAGTGCTTCCTTTGGAGCAGAAAATCTCAGAGATTGTTGTAGCTACATGCAAAAGCCTGTGGGGTTCTAGCAGCACTGCAAAATTCTCTATCTGAAATTTACTCTCTGCAAACTTTGAGTTATTTAAACATTTCTGTACCTCTCACTCCCCTTCTGCATTTTAACATTCAATTTGAAGGAAAGATTGGTGTGGCAAGGAGAACTGCATCAGTATGATAGACACAATTCCCACCCTTCCATCACTGACCTTCCTTGGTTTTGTCAACATGTTTCTCTGAGGGACTAGAGACAATCTCATCCAGGTAGCTGTGCAATAACATGGGGCACAAGATCCCCACTTCCTAGAGCACCCAGTTAGTACTGCTCAGTTAATCTGTATTTCCCCAAGATACTATCTGTTTTCGTGCATAGAGGATTTAATTAGTCTCCTGGCTCTAAAAGCCAGCCTCAGGTGTCACTTCAGATCCATCTGGTACAGAATGGAATGATAGGAAGAATTACGAGTTCTCATTATGAAGCAAGTCTTAAGCAATGGATTTATTGAACTCGGCCAACACGAACATCGCTCTCACCCTCTTCTTGCTGTTTGGCGGGCACAAAGCGCCATCTCCTGCTGAGCAGCTGCAACAACAAATACTGATTCCGGCAGCTGATGAACTGCTCCGGGGACCCGAATCCGGCTGGGTAGGGACTAACAATTAAATATGCTTTCTCACTGAACAGCTGAGTGTGTCACAGCTGCCAGAAACGCTGTTCTTGGAGAGGAGCAGTCACACGAACAGCTGGATCACAGCTGCCCAGGGTTCACACAACACGAACATGACAGAAAGAATATTTTGCCTGGATTTCAGCAAGAAGACAAGTGAGCAGCACTTCGGGCATTTTTGCAGCAGGTTCCATATTTCGTATTGAAATCTCACTTTCAACACATTGTCACAGTTTCCAGCAGGAAAACAGCACATGATACCCAGTGGGCCCAAAACTGAAGATAAACAGACCTTAATCCAATTACTTCATAGACCTCACACACACAATTTCTTTAAATATCACTCTTGGTACTCATATAAAGACCGAACATCCTTAAATTAAAACCAGCAGAGAATCACAGAATCCTTTAGGTTGGATAAGAGTTCTAAGATCACTGAGTCCAGCTAGTGGACCAATGTAATTATCAAACAAATATCAAATACACAGTTTAGGATGCATAGGATGTTGCAGATATTCCCACAGGCTTCTACAGATCCGTGAGCTTGCCACAAGACTGACAAATTGACATCGACTTCACATTACCCCCAGAAGGCACCAGTCAGTAGCAGGGTTGACCTTGTTCATTATCAGCAACATGTATCACACAAACTACACATTCAGCAAATGTGCAGATGATGTCAAATTAGGAATGACACCATATCAGGTGATCTTATCTGTAGAAGAACAAATTCTGTTGATGCCTTACGAAAGGCTGACCTGAAACAGAAGCTGGACAGAGTTAAAAGAATAAAAGAAGAATTTATTGAAACAAGGTACACTTTGGGCCATGCAGGAGCCTCGCAGAGACCTCACCCAAAATGGACACACCCAGCAGGTGCTTTTTGGACAGATTTACCTTTGGTCCATCTGCATATCAGAAACCCATTGTCCAATTAACAGCTGACCCCTACATAAGGAGAATATAAAAGAGATGATAAGCACGACAAAAATTTATCATCAGAAAAGAATTCTGAGGCTCTTTTCACGCGTGTTTTGGGAAGGGGCAAAGAGAGAGAGAATGAGGTATGACTCAGGCATTGTGTTGACTGGACCCATCTGGGTAGTAACAACAATAACAAAGAAGTTTTTATTTACATTCTGGATATACGGGCTGGCAAAGTAATAGACGTATTTTCTGTCAAAGCTACAACTGAACTTGCAACACATTTGGCTAAAATGAAAAGAGGAAAAAACACATATAATGATAAAATTATACTTCAAGTAATAGTCTAATTTGCTTTGTCTATTTGAAAGACCATGGAAGACTATAAATAACTCATCATTTCCCACTTTAACAACAAACTGGGCTTTTCCTGTCTGTGCACACCTCTGCAGAACAACCGGCCAATCGGGCGGCACGGCCCCGGCGCGCGCCGCCACAACCGGCCAAT
>VZTZ01000015.1:2221-45771 GCA_013400955.1 Drymodes brunneopygia
TCACTGGCAAGTTTAAATTCAAACTAAACAAGACTGTTTCCTTTTAATAAATAACAGTAAAGAAGGCACAGGCATCCCCACAGAGTATTCATTTTGTTTCCATCTCATTCTGCCCTTATTCCAAAATTTTGGGGCCTAGTTCTGAAACACTGTGTTCAGTTGTGTTAGGATAAATACAAATTATGTGGGAGTTTTTTCATGATGAAGACAACAAAACTATACTGGTCTGGTTGCTCTTAGGGCATACATCAAAGTATTCCACAAAGACTTGGTTGATGAAAAATATTGAAAAATATTGACTATTCATGACAAATTCTATAAGTTCTTAAAAATACTTTAATTTTGGTATGTGCTTTTATTCTAAAGTGAATTTAAACAAACAAACAAACAAAAAAGGTCTTTCCAAGAGAATCACAACAGAGTATTTTAATATAACGTTCTTCTTTTTGTTGTGCTTTGAGTTTGGGGGGGTTTAGTAATTGTTTATAGGGGGCAATAGGTGTTAAAGTTCTTTCACACATCAGTTTAATCATAGGTGAGTTAAAGAGAGCACAGCTCTATTACACAAGCTGGAGAAACTGTTTGATGTCTGCCAATTTTGATATAAGCCATCAGAAAAGCCTTTCAAAAATCATTATATTCTTAGGCTTACAATTGACTGAAACAGTACTTGAAATCAAAAATAAATGCTTTATTTCAGAGTAGAGGGAACACAAGTCCTAGTGGCTTCAACTTTTAAATACCACCTTTTAATAACCTCCTTCACTATTCTTCAATCAGTTTTTATGAGCTCAGCAAAATAATGCCAGCCTTGGCCCATAAATAAGAGCTGTGGTTTATGAATTATTTTTCTTTAACCCTGAAATACAGTCTACCTAATTATGATCATCACTGTGCCTTTTCCTTTAAAAGAAAATATTGACCTTTCTTGTAGCTGACACTGGCAGAGCTTGGGTGCCTGTAGTGGCAGCTCTGGGTCACAGAGCATTCAAAGGACCACAGATTAGAATTCACTGAGAGGGGAAAAAAAAGAACAAAATTAAACATGAAAAGCAGAGATCTGCCCAAAGTCTCGACAATGCTGCCTTCATGCTGTGATGTGGGAGACCCAGCCACAGGTGATAGAAGCTAACCTTGGTCCCTGACAATAGCTGGTTTATAATAGGGGTGATGCCCTCAATCTCAGAGGAAGGGATTTGTGTAGCATCACTCACAAGCACTCTCTGGGAGCAAGTGTGCTGTACTACTCTGATCTTTCAGAAAAGTAAAAGGTCCTACAAAGGTAAGACCAGCTTGAACAATCTAGTTAAACATATGTAAGGCTAGAAAGCAGAATTAAATGAGAGAGGATGGAAGTCCAGAATGCAGTGGTCAGAAAAGGAATGGTGCTAAGGAGATCAGTGAAATGTTCCATGCTCTGAAATGAAACTTGCCCAAATACCCCTTCCAAATCCACCATTACCAGAAATACCACTGCAAAAAAAATCAGCAGACTGCAATAGTTTCAAAGGAGGTCCTCCATTTCATTTCATTTCATTTCATTTCATTTCATTTCATGTTATACCCTGCTCGTGGATTTTTCTAAATGAAGTTCACAGAGGAGAAAAACACAAAGACATTAATTTAACTAAACTAAGTCTTGCATCTTCTTCCTTCCAAAAGTGAGAAGTTTTTGGCATCTCTTTGGGGGAAAATATCATTCTGTGCAAGCAGTCCACAAATTTTTAAGTGTTTACTTTTTACTCTGTGGAGGTCTCTTAGACACTGAAGTATCTGCAATAAATGAGTTGAAAAGTGTTTTAACATCAGCTCAGTTGTGTTGTTCACACACTGACAAACAAATATCCATGCAGTCACAAAGACGTGACATTGCACACTCAGGAAATGAGAATGAGCAGCTGGATACAGCGGAATGCAATGTTTAAGGCCAGGTTGGATGGGGCTTAGAACAACCTGCTCTAGTGAAATGTGAGTGAAGGGGAGCAGGAACTAGATGATGTTTAAGGTCCCTTCCAAGCCAAACCATTCTAAGATTCTATGGTTGTCTTAAGCTCTTAGTACTGATGGGTTTGTGTAATGAAATCTGCAAAGTATGAATAAAACCTAGGAGACAATTTGCAACACAGATCATCTTCTTCATCTGATGTAAAACACTCTAGCCCCAGGTCACCAAAGGTTTCAGATAATTTTGCACTAGATGTTATGTTGATAAATTTTATTCTGATATATAAACTAGCAAATTATTTTGAGAGCTTTGACAGGTCTGAATTCTGACAGCTGGTGGAAAATACCACTGAACTGAGAGCTTGTTTGATAAGCTCTGATCTGTTCAAGTTACAATGCATGGTCAAAGACAAGATATATAAAAATAACTTGAAGTTGTAACATTCTAAAATAAATTCTTCAACTCCTAATATTTTTAGAGGATTTGCATGTAGAAAAACTATGCATCTTTTTTAGCTGTTTTGATGATGATATGAACCAAGTAGCTTTATTTTAATTACAGTACAAACCCTAGGTAAAAGTAAGGCAAATAATTTTCCTGTTTATTACACATCTGCTCCTGGTTTTCTTATTTAGCCCTAGAATTTAAAGTGTTTTAATGTTTGGTTTTTATGACTAAGAAAATATTTCCTTTAAAAAAAATAATAACATAGCCAATTCTTATATTCAGCTCTTCTCTTCAGTCTCAGAACCTCTAATCCATTTTTGCTATCTTCACCAGTTATGCTTGCTTTACTTCAGGATAGGGTTTAATTAAGTACTCACAATATTTGCTGTAAAAATATTCCATAATTTCTATGATGGCTAAAATAAGATTATAGTCATCCAGCGTGTATTTCAGTGAAATGTTTAATTATCTCTGTACGAAACAGGTGAAATCATAAAACATACTTTCCAAAGGAGATAACAAGCTTTAATTCAGGATATTTACAACCAAGGGGAATCATAGTAAGTGCAGATGTTAATTTAACATAACAAGACAGGTCTACTGCCAACTACTCCTTCTTTTAAAAAGAAAAAAACATTTGAAATAATTATTTTAACTGCAGGTGTTGGTAATGGCTCAGCAGGAACAAAAGTGTTTTAAACCCATCCTATCTTTCAGCTGTGTTTGCAACTGCAGCTTTATTCATCCCAACAATGGAAAAAACATTACTAAAAGCAGCTTGTTTACATCCTTGTCAACAGCAGAAAGGCATAATTTGGGGCCCACAGGCCTGAAGTGTCCTTATTGTTCTGACTCAAAAGCCTTTCAAATATTCTGATTGAAATGACCATAGCCAAAAACCTATGGACAGAGAAAAAAAATATTTTTTGTTTGTTTTCTAGTTCTTTATATTATCCACTCATTTATACTGTGTTCTGACACTCTAAAAATTATCAATTCTAATTCATTGATTTTTATGCTGGTTTGGCTCCAATTTCATTCTGATTAACATGAAAATGAACTTGTTAGTCTCATGCCTCTCCTACCTGAGTGCTAGCTGGACAATGCACACCATTTAGTCCAAGTCATGACAACTGAAAGGTTCCTCTGAGGAGAGAACAAAGAACTTGTAAAAAGAATTTTTTTTCTTTTTCTTTTCTGAAGAAAACCAGTATGAAACCTTAATAACATTCTTAAAATTATTTACTGTGAAAGATTTACCATTGCTAATGTAAAGACTGATTCTCATATGAAATAAAATTTTTAACCTGTAAAGTGTTTTCTAATTAAAAAATTTATTTCTGCACAATTTCAGATTGTCATGCCAAACAAAGTAGCAACCTACCTTTACACCCAATGATGAAAGAATGGTTATAAATCTAAATTTAAATGTTTAGAAATGTTAGGAAATACATTCACAATATTATTTGCATATTGCCTTACTTTACCTTCCCAAGAAAATGGATTATTGCTTAAAGTCAGACTCGAGATTCAAGAGCCGTTCAATAATTGCAGAAAGTGTTGAGATGAAGAGCAAGTGGTTTTTTTATTAGATTAGTCTTGATTATTACAGACTTCAGAAAAAGGGGCTGATAATTGCTCATATCTGCATATCCCTCCTGAGAAGGTATGAGGTTTATCTGAGCATACTATAAAACATGCCAAAAAGTAGTCACAGTGGGGCAAACTAAAATCAACCATTTTAATGCAAGAACTATCAAATTTTTTCCTGACCTTAATTTACCATAGAGCTCAAGCCATGCAGTTCCAACTGATGGATCCACTTTGGTGCTGACAGAATTGTAAAAGACTGTCCTCAGCTATCATAAATAATAAAGTACAAAAGTGTAATCTCATGCTAAATAATAAGTTGAAAAATGACCAAATGATTCCATTAACAAGATCTATATAGAAAACACCTTGTATTTTCTAGCTCTGGTTAAAGGAACATGAGGATTTCTCTCATATACCTTCTTTTTATTTTGTGTACTTCCACATCCTGGTCTGACCTGTGCTTTTCTAGTCCCAAAGTTACAAATAAAATAGATTTGAATGGAACAGTTGCTGTAACTATGAGAACTCAGAGATTTACTTGTATTTCTGATCCTTCAGTGACAGATCTGCCATAGTCACACAGTATTCCTTGGGACTTTTCTTACAATGTATAAAATTAAGCTTTTGATACCTGTGAGCATTCAAATTTCACATCAGTTAGTCTGGACTTTTGCAGATGAGTAACACAAACCATAAATAGCAATCTTAATATGGAAATATTTAAATAGTAAGAACAATGGAATTAATTAAAATTTACTGTCACTTGAATTCTTTCTCACTCATATCTACACAAAATTAATATCAGCATAGAAAATCAAAATCAGGGTTTTCATTATTTATATAACTAAGCCAGCATTTGAAAATCTACTGGTGTCCTTTCTGCTTCACACCTCATCATCAACGACACCAAATTAGAACTTCATTGCAAATCCTAGAAGTTGAACAAATTATAGTTTTTCTGCAGAATAATACAGATCTACAGAGTAAGACAGTACCAAAGGTACAAAGAAATAAGTACTCAGAAGATATGAGCTGGCAAAACAGAAGTGGGAAGAAGAAATTTTTTTGGCAACAACTGCAAAAATATTCTTTTCTCAAGAAAATACAAACTCACCACAACACCTGTCTCATTCTCTTTGCATTTTGCTGCCTAAAATTTGGCTTTGATCTCTGTCTATTTTACCGTATGTGTCTGTTCTTTATTAAGAAATATAAGGAAGCCGAATTAATTTCCAGTTCCAGCTGAACAACATTCCCATTAAAATGAATGTGACATTCTGTGCATTGGGTATGCTTTGAGATGATTATTCTCCCAGCTTATTGAAGTGACTCAAAAAAATTACTTTCTAACATTGCTATAGTAGTTGAATCAATAATTTTTCTTGCTTTTCAGGATGTCAAATTTAAACAGAATGAATAAATATTTTCAGAGTCCACTCTATTCTGCAGCCCCTGTAGAACCTCCTGTTCTCTTTCATTGTTACTGAAAAACAGGTATAATTTCTGCACTATTTTCACATAGTGTAGGATATTTATTCTCCCTTCAGTGGTCCTGGGTGTACTGTTCTGTTTGCCTAATTCAAGTCATTGATCGCTTTGGGGAAAAGTGGAATGCTACAGTAATCAGAATCTCAGTTACCTCCTGCTAACCTGGATGCATTCCTAAACAGCTCCCACTATGGGCTTCAATCACATCTTGCATACCCAAATCTGATAGCCTAATCTCTTAACAGGTGGACACATCTGTTCTACTCTGCCAAATTCAACTTACGGTGATTGTGCTTTGAAATATTTGCATATTTTTTTCCAAAAACTATGCACATTTGTTGTGGTTCAGTTAAATAAAAAGCGACATTTTTAAATTTTTCAGTGATTGCACATGTGTGCGTGTTTTAAAATGCCCTTCAAATATTTTAGAAGATCTTTACACTTCATGACCTTTGGTTTTGTCTTAGTCACTGAGCAGGTTACCTTCTTTATTTTAAGGAACTAATAAGTACAGATAGCAATAATAAATGAGAAATACTCATCTGCTAACAAACAGAGCAATCACCCATCATATGAGAAGGTTCATACTATAAACAGAATATCTAGTAGGCTTGAATATTGAGACTGCTAGAAAGGATAATTTTTTTTAAAGTTATACCTAATACAGTGAATAAGCAATTGTCTCATGTATTTTAAATTTTTCTGAAATCACAAAAGTATGAGACAGGTAGAGAAACATGGCTAGATTACGAAACAAGGGCTGGTTATGAGTAGAACAGAAGCAGTAGAGATTAGATAAGAGTGACTTTGAGGGTTTCCATCACATTCTTCAGTGACAACAGATATTTCTACCCAGAAATATTTTGAGAGCTACGGCTGCATTTATTGGTTTGGGTTTTTTATTTATAATAACTGGAGAGGACTCAATATTAGATCAGTCACTTGGCAATTCCATACTTCTTCCTATTGAAAGATAACAAAACCAGTTTGTGAGAGGAGTGTGAAGAGGCGGCAAAAACTGTGGCTTTATCAGGCTGCAGCTTGAAGTTTATTAAGGGTATGAGTCTCATTCACCAAAACAGCTCTTACAGGTCAATTAATACTTTGGAGATCAGATAGGATTAAATCCACAGAACAATTTAGTTGTGTGTTATATCAACCTCACATTTTAGGTGGACAAATAAAGAACTGCAAACCTAAAACCCAATAGTTTTGTTGTTGCTCTACTCTGCAGGCACCTAAAACTTCTGTGCTCCTAGATCTTCAGGAATTAAATCATATTGGTCCAAGATTTCCTCTTTATTTTGACAAGGTTAGGGGTCTGGTATTTAAATTCTATTCAACATTGCAAATAAAACTTTTCTTCCTTTATCTTATGAGGAAGGCCTCTTCTAAAGTAAGTATAGTAGATTCTGTCTGGCAAAACACATCATATTTTAGGAAGCTCATTCCTTCTGATCCAAAATTTTGATGGTTTATCCACAATAATCTCCCAGGCATTTGAGGGACAAAGACTATTTCTCTTGTTGAGACAGCGCATGAAATAGAGTTATAACAGTAGTTAATGTGATTAGTAAACGTGTCTTTCTGAATGAAAAAAGCAAGCAGGAATCAGGAATACTCTTGATGCCAGGTGCAAGGGCTCTTGCCTGGGAAGAACTACATCTAGGTACCGGCTTGTGCTTCAATGGATGTGTACATTATTCTCTGTGTAGCATGAAGCATGCTATGTTTTTTCCATAAGCTGAGCAATCTCAATGTTACAAATTCATGCTAGTTGTTCCTCCTGCTCTTTCTAACTACTGTATGCTAGGACAAACTGCTCCAACAGAGCAGTCCTCAAAGGTACTCTTGTGAAAAGTGCACCAAATTTTTGATCTTATCACACTGAGATTTCATGTTACACTTCTTACCTTTTAAGTGTCATATAAAAGACAGGCAAGCAGAATCATTAATTATTATTAATGGACTGAGGAGGCTGGTATAATTCTTTATGAAAACAAAGAACTCTCATATCCACATACAAGAGCCACAGCTCAGACTGGTGGATATCAGAAAAAAGGAGAAAACTTGAAAACCTTTTGCATCTAGAAATGTAAAAAAGGAGGGAGATAAGGGAGGGAGATAAGACATGCAAGACTGCTCACACTACACCCATTTCCTAACAACTGTACTCAGCACATTTGCCTTTCTCTTAGGCAAGTCATTGAACCATATATTTTATACCTCATTCAGGTAGACCTGTCTAGTCTAGGTGCTAGGTGGTAGGAAATTTCAGGAATAGCCACAAGATCTTGCCGTCCTGTTGGCAAGAGCCATCTTTGAATGTCATAATCTATACACTAAATCTTATATATCTCTAGATTTAAAGAACTATCTCCTTAGGAAATCTCTGTATTAGAAAAAGAAATCATTTTTAACAGGATCAAAGCCTTCTGATGCAGCTGAGGATGCACATCTTTTTCATTCTTCAGTGTCACATCAATTACATAGTGCAGTAAATTCTAAATGTACTCCTAACCTAGCTTGGAAACCAAACTATCTGGAAACCAATATTTCAGGGAAAAAAGGCAAATAAGGTTTCAGAAATTCGTTGTTCTGATTTACAGCAAAATCACAGTCTTGAAAAAATTATTTTTCATAGTTTATGAGAGTTGACTCCTATCAAGATCAGTGGATTTCATTTATAGTGTAATAAAGCAATCATCAATGGTGTCCCAAATTCTGAGAAGAGATGTAAAGTAGAATTCCAGGTAATTTTTTCACATTTATTTTCAGGTAAATAGAAATCTTGGGAGGGTGAGGGAAGAAAAAGAGGACTAATTTCATTTTTACTAGGTTTGAGAATCTTTGATTCTTTTAAAAGATTGGAGAGTCTTTTGCCAAAATCATTGTTTCCCCAAAAACTTTCGATATTTGGAGTACTTCAGACCTCGGAATCCGAAGCCTATTTAAAATGTCTTGTATAGCTTCAAGAGTCTCCTGTAGATCTCCAGAAGTTGACTGATGACTGTCTCACACAGGTAGCTAGACAACAAACTTCACATCAAGAGCTCTCTCTTCAGGCCACCTGGAGTTTTGCCTGCTGTGGCAGGATGACTACCCTAACACTTCCTCCTCCTGTGTGTCCCACATAACTGATGCATAAAGAGATAGCCCAAGAGCTCAAAGGCCCAGCGGGGGTCATCTCTGGCACCAGGGGGGCTTAAATCTCAGCTAAGAATTAATGTCTTAGTCTGCAGAGCTGATGGAAGGAGAGATGAAAGAAAAATTATTGGCTAAGAGCCATNTACTTCAGCCAAGTTAATCCATTGATTATGTGTTCTAAAGACCTACATTCTGGAGGTATCATTTTCTAGTGACATCTAGAACTGAATGGATGCCTGCATATGTAGAAGGAATCATGGACAGGCTGCTGCCACACAGGTGGAGCCCCTCAAAAGTTGTATGGCTGAACCAATTGGCTCCAGCTAGATGCAAAGGTGTGCCTGACTTCTTCACAGTCAGATGGCTTCATGTGCAGATTCAAGGACCATAATTTGGCATCGAGGCAGTTGTTTCCTCATATGTTGTATTTTTGGCTGCTTGAAACATCTCCTCAGCTTTAAACTGATAAATTCTTGTGTTTACAGGCATATAATGTAAGGGAATTACAATAAACTGTTACTAAATATTCCATTATACATTACAGACAGAAAATGAACAAATGAACCTTTTAAAAAGCAAAGCTTTTTATAAATTAAATTGCATAAACTCAATATTCTGAAGAAAGAGCATTGTAATAAAAAATAAAATTTAAAAAAAAACTAAGCCTATGAACCAAGTACTTTTCATTCTAGGTCTAAATTTTGTATATGACCTGTGCTCTACTACACAGAAAAAGAAATCTAACAGAAGAATCGTCTCTCAAAGTCTCAATCTCATTTCCCCCACAAGCCTTTTCACTTAGAGAGGCAGAAAAATACATATTAATAATTATGACTGGAGAGAGTTATAGGAGCATTCACATATTCTAGATTTGTCCTGAATGCCTGTCAGTATGTCATATGATACAAATGAATCACTACAAAGATCCCTTGAGAAAGTACTTGAGGAATATGACATAGAAGAAAATTTAGCAATTTTTTTTTTAGTGTAGAGCATATGTTGGTGTTATATATGTATACATAGCTATATACAATACACTAAATATAATACTTACATTCCCTGTGATCTTTGACTAGATGGAAACATATATTTACCATGCAATAATATTTTTAAAGGTCCCAAATTCCCAGGGACTTGATATTGCATTGCAAGGCAAAGAAAGAAATCAGATTTCACCTAGGATTTTATCTTCCATGAAAAGTATTTCCAATTACTGTTTTGAGACATCACTTAATATTAGAGCTGTGAAAATCCAGTACATATTCACTATCACAGACCTTTATTTGACAGTGAGATATATCACTCCTATCTAATTCATATATTTAATTTTCTGAAAATCTAATAACTCTCAAACCATTTCTTCATTGTGATAGCATAATATGTTGATACATAAAAGAAATAAAGAAAAATCTTTCTAGTTTCAGAAACTGATAAGAATCTTTCTCTCTGTCCACATATATGCAGGGATTTTTCAATACAAGCTAAATTTGTTCACTCCTCCTGCTGGAATCATGTCAAGGATTAGAGGGTAAGTTTCCATACCTAAAATATAAAAGAAAAAATGCAGTTAAAATTAAGCTCACATCCACTTTATAAAAAAACCAAAATCTTTTCTGAAACATATACTCTCACACACATATCTATCATCACAAGAACTAAATACATTCAGTAAAGGATAAGTGACTCCTTTCTCTTTCATAAAAAATCTTTCCATTTTTTATGGAGAAAGAAACTCTGCTGGAGCCAATCCCCAGTGTTGTATTAACTCAAGTTTCCCATTGTATTTTAACACTCTAGCTTAGTATCAAAATGTTGAATTCCCGCTGACATCTCTGGTATAGAGTATGTGACACGTTTCATGTCACCAAATGGTTGTGAAGGTTAGAAGAAAGTCCATGACTATCCTGTAGGCTCTCCAAAAAACAACAAAAGCCTCCAATTTATCTACTGTCTTTTGCCTAACCTGCCAAGGTCAAAGTTCCTCTGTGTCTTAACTACCCAAGAAATGTCTACAGCCGTGTTCAAAGCCTGTATCTCAGCAGCTCTGGAAGTAAAACTCTCTTTTTCCAACTGTGATTTCTTAAACACCTTACTTTTATAGGGACCCTGCTGCAGCCCAAAATATGTTGGAGAAAAGTAGGTGACCTACCTCTGCAAAGAGTTTTCTACAAGAATTTTAGATGAAAGTAAAAATTATTAAAAGAAATTTAGCTTCTGATGTGAGTGCAATTACAGGTCTAATTCTGCATTCCAGGCTCAGAATTTTATAACTCCATTTAATTCATTGGAATTATGCTGAAATAAAATTGGACTAATAATACACTGGGGATGTTTGCATCAGTGGAATCCCTCAATAGCAATGAAGAGAAACAAGCAATTATTGTCTAGCTGATTGGAAGAACAAGGAAGGCAGAGATATTATTTAGAATAGATTAATAACGCTGGAACGAAACTGGGGAAAAAACTTAAATTCAGGTTTATTTAAAGGAAAATACTATGAGGACTGTCAAATACCCTAACAAGGGAAATTAAATTTTGTCTTGTGAGAGCCTCTGCACAAAATTGCTGCTGACGTTTTGTGTCCATTGTGGAAGACCAGCTTTTAAAGACATCTGGTAACACACTGTGAGAGACTGGAATGGTAATGCTTATAGATTCAAACACACTCATCACTAGAGGCTACAGCTAGGTGTTGAACAAGACAAGGAAAGAGGCTGATAAGAGACAAATCCTGTGAGGTGGGACAGTGTTTTTTATCATGTTTTAAACCAGTGACTCAGCTGTGAAAATTCCCCTCGGCAAAGCACCAGGACATCCACAGTAGACCTGAAGGTATTCATCACTCCTGAGGAGGCACAGTTGACTCAACTACACTGACATAAAGGCAGCTGTAACATCTTAGAAAGTGTCATTAAAGACTCCCAAAGTGTCCTGTAATCCACAGTATTACATCAGTCCATGTGAAACTCCCCGAGCCAGGGAAGGCACCTAGGCATTCCCACCGAGCCTGAGAGTAATACTAACAAACAGGACTGTGTGTTTTTTGGGCTTCCCCCACCCTGGACAGACCAAGACTGTGACCACCACTCTGACAAAACTGCTACCATCACCTCGACCACCAGACATAGAAATTGCAACAACCAATTCTCATTGCTGGCCACACAGGTGATGGCTATCTACCTTTTTATTCTTATTCTTTCCTTTCCTTTCCTTTCCTTCCTTCTCTTTCTTTCTTCCTTTTCTCTCTCTCTTTCTTTCTTTCTTTCTCTCTCTCTCTTTCTTTTCCTTTCTTTCTTTCTCTTTCTTCCTTCCTTCCTTCCTTCCTCTCCTTATCTCTCTCTCTCTATCTTTCTCTCTTTCTTTTCCTTAATATATTTCCATAAGCATTATTATTATGCTTTTATATTCTTATGTTACACTAGATAAAAACACAAGTGGATGCATACCTGCTTTCCTTTGCAGCCAAGTTGTTCTAAAATCAACATATAAACAGTTATAAAATAAATGAATAAGTTTATAAAATAAACCTGTATACATTTATTTACATATATAAGCATTTATAAACACCAAGCATTCAGTGTTCTTTCACTCTAAGCCACCCCAAGCGATCGATCAACAAGAACCTGGATTACTCTCACCTTCAGGTGCAGGTCGTAACACACATTTCTTGGACTGGATTGGGAAACCTGATTATCTTTCTGACAGGAGGGGTGGACTTGAATGGCTTTTGATAATGAATGATGAATGAGGTTCTAGGTGAAGATGAGCTCTTTCATCTTCAGGTACTTCTTTAAACTCAAACTTGAAGATTAGTCAGTATTAAGATGGCTTTGACTTTTCAGTACCAGAATACCATTTCCAGGTCAGAATCCCTAGATGTTTGTCATCTGTCCAACTGGGAGCTAGATAAGTGAGTAGAACTGAAAGGGTTACCTGGCCACTGCTTACTCAAACACATCTTCAGACCTTAGTTCTCCAACACAGCAGGCAATAACCTCAGATCAGCAGAAACTGAAACTGACTCATTGTGCTGTATCTTTTCTATCTTTACTGTCTCAGAATCTTGGTAACTATTTGCTAATTTAATTTGTTGTGACTAATACATTGTTCCAGTGTTTCCTGCTGTTATAGTCTGCAGGAGAATTTAGTTATTATGATGGCTACACTCAACAGCAAACTTTAACAACAGGAATTATAGCACCATTATGCAGAAATGTCTAGGAAATTATGCAATTGTATCTACCACAATATAAACCTCAAATATATTAAACCTCTCTTTGTTTCTTTGCAACTGTTAGCCTGGGTGTCAGCCAAAATGTAAAATTCACAAAAGCTTTTTTTATTTTTTTAAACCCCATGGGCATTTCAGAAGACTGTTAGCTGAAACTTTAGATCTGTATTAGCACTGTTGATAGAAAAATCGTGTTTGTTTACACAAACTGGATGCTTATCACAGGTAACAAATAACATCCCAAATATGAGTCAAATGAAATAGAAAATATACTAATAAGCACATATTTCAAAGTGATTTATAAATGCATAAAATATCAGATTAGCAAATATGAGGACATTTACAAAATGAGCCAAAGAACTAGCAAATGCTCGTCAGACGCTGAAAGGCACAAACAACTCTAACAAGCTTTCACTAAAAATGCATATGAATGCAAAAATAAAGAAAATAAAGGAATGTGGGACTGTAATTTGATAACACTGCAAACATTATATAGTGTGCTAAATAATTTGCCAAGTAAGTGACGCATGTTGCAAATAGCAAGAGACAAACTTCAAAAGCTTTTCCAGCCCTCTGCTACAAAGATCCAAGTCTTTAATCAACTCCCTTCTACCCACTTTCCCTAATTTCATTATCCTAAACTATTTCACACTTTACTAATCCCTACAGCTTGAATTCCCTGGGGTTTTTTTCAACTCCAAGTTCCTTGCACTGCCCTGTTCCCCTTCCAGCTCCACCACTCTTTTCATCTTTTCAAATATTCTTACTACAGGTCTACAACAGAGCCTGCAATGACGTATCATAGGCTCCAAGAGGCAGGTGTTACAAAGTTAAACTCTATGGAGCTCTCATACTGCCATCTTCAAAATGCACTACATGCCCCACAGCACATGAAAAAATGGGTTTCGAAGAAGGTAGAATGGCTGCATTCTTTCAATGAGACCTACTGTGTCAACTTTTTCCCTTTTCTTCTTCATGTTTCATCACCATCTGGTGGCAGAACTTCAAAATACTGCTCTGAGACATCATGGATCCTACAGAGCTGCCAGGGCTGTGAATTGGTTGGGAAATCACCAACTGCATATCATCCCTGACTTACTTTTGATTCTTCTGCTGCTGGCATATATTGCAGATACAAGCAACATCACTTTCCAGAAGAACTATCAACATCTAATTCTATATTTTATCTAACTTATCACACTCCTGTGAGGACCAGTTCTGTCTTTTCAAAAAAAAGCAGAATTAAAGCAATACAACCATGTATTAAACACCACAACCTTTGCTACTCTTCCAAGTTTTCCAGATTTACAGTGCAGACTTGATCCCCAGCTGAACATGACTCGTTTATAGTCTCTTCTTCCAACCAAATCTTTTTCAATTACTAGCAGTATGAAAAGAGCTGTGTGCAGGGAGGCAAAAATAAGAAAAACAAAAGGAGCTATATTGTTTGAAGAATGGGACACTTGTGATAGAAATAAAATATGTATTGTTGAAAGGAGATATATGAAGAAGAGATAAATTGCAAGATTAAGTAAGGAGAGATCAATCTTGTTTTTATGGGTTTGTCCTAGAAGTGTGTGCGAGTAGCTACTCAAATAATGTATTTCCACAAAAGAGACGGTGTTTCAGCATTGCGGGTCTTTGACCTCAGTCAGATTCCAGGTGGCTTTCCAGCATGGGGATCAGGGTTGTTAATTTCAGGTCACTTCCATGGAGATGTTTAGACACTAGTTTTGTGCTTGCATTGGTTAGAAAATAGTAAGTGCACCAATTATCTGGATGGTTGAAATTTAAACCTGTGAAACTAGTTCTTTACAAATCTATGCATTCAACATTTTTGAAAAAAAAGACCCCAGCAGATTTTATTAATTTCTTCACTAAGTTACATATTAGTACTATCTCCAAGGACTCATTATGGGCTCTTGTCTGCACTCAAAAGAAAAACAAGCACGTTTTCTTACAGAAATACCACACTTGCACTGTCTCCTGCAGAGACAATTATAAGCTACCATAATGATCCATTGTAACAATTGTAATTTCTAATTTAGATTAGATCTAGTTTTTTTTAATATTATAAAAATTATAAAGGTAATCCAAAGTTCTGCACTGACAAAGATTCTGTTGCCTGAATTTAGGAAGGTCAGTCATGATTTATTTATTAATTTTTAAGATCAGTCTTTAGGAGCAAGTCTTAGGGATATGGGGTTTATCTGTGTCTGTGTATTTGCCTTTTAAATAACTAACTCTCTGGAAATAACTAGGGCTTGGAAACAACTATAAAAACCGTAACAGTCTCATTTCAAGAAACTTTATTTAAATCCATATACATAGTGTGCTAGAAACTGTAATGTAGCCTATCATAGGCTCTGTCTATAAAGATTTGTCTTATGTCAAGTTTCTGCTCTCCATTGGAAACTTGATAAATTGAATGAGTAGAAGAACACAAAATAAAGAAAACTTAGTCTTATAGGGTAGCAACTGCACAGTTAACAATATGAATAATGAATAATATTTATTATAAATTTAAAATAAGTATTTGGAAAGAAAATAAATATGAGTCAACATGAAAATAACTCCTCATATGCTAGCCTGTATGGTGAATTAAAATTGAAACATGTAAGGTCTTGATTAGATAAGAGACATTAAAATTGTCATACTCTGGTTTTTNTTGTCATACTCTGGTTTTTCCTGATGGTTGTTGGCTTATTGGGGTTTTTTTCCCAAAGAGGAGGTTATGTAATTATTGTACTTGACTTTTCCTTGCCCCTTTGAGATTTTCTGGATATGAATAACTTATTATTTAAAATTTCATGTCATTGACACATTGCTTCTTAGGAATTATATCAATTTCTCATTCATTTTGAATTCTGCCATGTCCTTTTTCAAATTACAAAAAATCATGTTTTATACCACATTATTATTTATTTATTTTTATGTTTCAACCAAAGGAAGATAAGTACATTTCCTGAAGTAAAAAAGAAGTATTATTATTTATTATATTCTCATTTATTATTATTTATAGACAAATCTAGCACTTTCTGAAGACCTCTCACAGACATCTCTCACAATATAAAGACAGGAAAATAAAACTCTATGAAAGACCCAACAAGACCACCTAATTTTATGTAGTGTTGAAAAGCAAAGGGAAGCAGGGAAGAGTAAGATCTCAATCTATAAATATTTTCTTCAAAATTAATGAATAAAAGGAATTAACTTAAGTAGCTGTAAAGAATAATTCTTCCCACTGAAGGAGCCACTGGATGAAATTCTATGGCCTGTGTTACTCATGAGATCAGAGTAAAAGTTTATCATAATGCTTTTCTGGTCTTACGCCTGTAAATCAGACTACCTAAGGATGAAAGTTCAAAGAGACAGTTATAACTAAGGAGAAAACACTTTAACTGAGATTTAAAAAAAAAAGAATCTTAAGAGTGTGTGTATCCATGTTTTTACAATCCCTATCCTCCCTCCTTACTAATATTCAAGTTGAAAGTAACTGCATGTGCCACCTTTAGCAACTTAGAATTACAAACCATCAAAAAAAGGTTCGATTTAGAGGTTAGTGAGTATGTTGTATGAGTAACACTGCAGAACGCAAAGGTCAGACTAGGTGACCCAATGGATTTTTTCTCTGCTTTTAATATCTGTGTTTCTGTGTGCTTTTAATATCTGTGTGACCTGGCATTCTTCCAAAGACACTTCAACAATTCTTCATTCTTTGCTTCCGTACACGTAACCCAAGGGGAAGGCAGTGATGTGATAATCCAAACTATAGAAACAAGAAAATTCAGAAATATTGCACATGTGGAAAGTGGCAATACATAATTAAGTTATAAACCAGGGGACAGATTTACAAAAGTATTTCATCTGCCAAAAACATAAATATGTGCTTGCTGAGATTAATAGAAATAGGTAACTGGATTCTATTGAAAATCTGCATCTTAATGTCAACAAATACTCCTGTTAATCCACTACTTGGAGCTTGAGGTTTTCCCTGTATAAAGAATTGAGCCTCTCTGGATGGTTTTCAGGTAAAATAAAGTGAAATTCAAATGGATGAGTGCATACATGTGCATGCAACATTTTTTATTTGAAAAAATAGCAATATAGTGGGATTACATAAATAATAGCTGTGCTTGAAGTATTATTTTCAATTCATGGATGTAATAGTGACAGTTAAGCAAGGAAATAAAATGTTGCTCTTAGGTACCTATCACTCTTCTCAAAAGCCACAGAAACACAGCCTAACTGATCTTAACACTTGGCAGTTTGCTGAAAGAGAGGAGTGAATTTAAGAGCTATGGAAAAGAGCTCCAACACGTAATGTAGTTGCTGCAATGAAACACACAAATGTACTTCCTTCATGTTGAGAAATACTGGTGTACTGTAAAATACAGCTGCCCAGACTTCAATTGTTGCTCACCTTTATCATGTTATTGCTTTAGTCTTACAATCTCATGTGAGGTACAAGGCAGTAATCTTTTTACCTTTAATTACAAAAAATTACAAAAAATCAGCTTTTATACGCTTATATTTATCTATTTTTATCTTTCAACCAGAGGAAAATAAGTGCATTTCCTGTAGTAAGAAAAGAAGTCTTATTATTTATTCTTTGAGCATTTCATATGCAAAGCAGAGGAAATAGTGTCATCTCCACATTCTCTCATTTTCAGCAGGATCATCTCATGTTTCTCAAAGCAGTTTTTAAAGGCTTGTTTTCAGGGTTCCTAAAAAGCTTTCTCTACAATTCACAGTTTCTTCTCAGCTTGATGTTCAGCCTGCATTTGCCCTTTCCCACTTTTCCTGCACCAACAGCTACTCCCCTGTCCTCTCAATGGAAGAGCTTAGTAGATGATTTTTTGCCTGAGGAAGTTACATGTTCTTCCCTTTGGGTAACCTGCAACGCAGTGGGACATACTGCAGCCTTTCTTTGCGAGAACAGTTTTTTTTACTGTAACTCTTTCCCTTTCTTCATGTAACTCCATAAAAGTGGCTAGGAATAAAAGTAGCTAGGAAGCATCTAGTCTGATATTTTGCTTTTGCCTGGCTGCTTATAATGTCTGTCGGATTTTGTATTGCATGTTGATAACATTCTTTGAGATTAGTAGGTGCCTTGCATGGTGGGATATAATACTTTACTATGTAAACTCAGTCTACTTTAAGACTTCAGTCTTTTAAAAACAGTTCAATTTTTGCAAAACATGTTATTTTGGGTTTTTAGCTGGGAACAAAATTGCTATAAATTGATCAGCAGATGTAAGTCCTCTCACAGGTCGGTAACTAGGTTTCTTTCAGCTAAATTCTCTGAAAGGTCTCATCTTGTACATGTTCCAAGAGCTTTCTTAAAAAATATTAACTCCAGACACAAATCCTAAGTATGTCTGGGATTTTGTTTGAAGCATATCTGGAAATTATATCATCCTTTACAAAATAATAACATTGTAGGACGCTTGTTTAGAAAGTGGAAAAATTACTCCCTTGAGCCCTGGGGAAAATATCTTACAGCCACATTTCTCATTTCCATGGGAAGGCTGTCCTCAGGTTATAGAGTTCACCTTTGCAAAATGACTGACCAGCCCCTTACCCCTCCTGACTGAGACTGAGCCAAAACACACGTAAAGATTTCTTGTATCATGGTGATGGATAGAAACAAGAGGAAGATAAAATGTGTTTCTGCAGTGTAATGTTTAGCCTAGTGGTCAATGGTGGAAGAATAAAAGCTAAGGTCTCAAGGTACTTTTCCTATGTAACAAAACATCTCTGCTAGGAACAAGTATCAGAATAAAGGCATCTCTGCTCCAGCGTAAATAAGATCTTANTATAGAGCCATGACTGTCTCTTATTTCCCACTTCAACTTTTTTTACCAGTGCAAAGCTGACATATTACTTTGTTATCTTTCTCCACAGGTCTTGAGCTGAAAGCAAGTAAGCTGATCATGAGGATCAGACTTTGACACAAATATTAAAAATCAAAATGATCATAAATCAAAATAAGTGTCTCCTTTGTCCCAATACTGCCGATATCCAGTCTAAGTTAAATTGCAGAGAATTACTGGGCACTGCACCTGAACTTTATTTCCCCCAAGTGGAAGCTTTCAGCTTTCATTTTAAAATTTTCCCTTGTGGTTGAGTGAACATAGATGACTTCTACACCTGCTGTGGAGGACTCTTCCCCATCACTGAAGAGGAAAACACCACCTGGTTTTCACACCAAATGAGAACACTCTCTGTGGAGACATCTTTTATCATTGTCTCACTGCCACAAAATTTTTTCGTGCATTATCTAAGTCCTGACTGTATCAGGTCATCCGCTGTGCAGTCGTTTGTCAGAAAGCTGGCCTAAACTAATCAAATACAAAATATTACAGCCTCAACATTAGGGAATATCAGTGCAGGAAATCTGCTCAGTGCCACCTGTTCTCCTACAGCCATGTTGCTCTGTAATACACCATTGTCATTGCCAGTAGCAAACCATAAGCTTTGTACAGAATTTGCACTCCCTCAGGACAGAAGTTTGCCAGGCTTACTCTGTCCAAGCTTTCATGACCTGCCTGCAGGTTTTGTTTTACTTGGTTTCAGTGGGGGTAGAGTTAATTTTCTTCTTAGCATCTGATACAATGCTGTGGTTTGGATTCAGTATGAAAATAATGTTGATAATACACTGCAATTTTAGGTGTTAAGTAATGCTTACCTAAAGTCAAGGACTTTTCAGTTTCCCATGCTCTGTCAGTTGAGGAGGTGCACAAGAAGCTGGGAGGGAGCATGGCCAGGACAGCTGACCCAAACTGGCTGAAGGGGCATTCCATATGACAGATTACACCCACCATATAAACTGGGGAGGATTGGCCAGGAAGTACTTATCACTGCTTCAGGACAGGGCCAGCATTGGTCATTGGATGATGAGCAATTTTATTGTGCATCACTTGCTCTTGAATTTTACTCCTCTCTCTCTCCCTCTTTTTTTTGTTATCATTATTTTTATCATATTTTACTTTATTTCAACTATTAATTTTTATTTCAATTATTAAAATATTCTTATTCTAACCAATGGGTTTTATGCAAGGTCGGGGAGAAGGAGTAGTGAGCAAGCAGCTGCAAGGTATTTAGTTGTCATCTGGGCTTGTACCAAGACGCTTTAGCAGAAAGAGCAGTATTTTTAATTGTCTAGTCTTGATAGCCAATTTGTTTCATTTTTGATTATTTTTCTATGACACCACCAAAGCTTTACAAATCTAATATAATAATGTAACAGAGGAAATACAAGCCTGCCATGCAGAGGTCTTAAGAGGCAAAGACAGAGAATGTGGTGTGGAGAACAAGCATGGCGGAAAAAAAGAAGGGACATAGACTGGCTCATTTTCTGTTTCCCCATGAAAAGACACTAACCCTAACCCCATCCCTAACCCTAACCCTAACCCAAACCCTAACCCTATCCCTAACCCTAACCCTAACCCTAACCCTAACCCTAACCCTAACCCAAAACCTAACCCTTGGGCTACGGTTCAGGTTGGGATTAGGGCTGGGGCTAGGGTTGGGCCTTGGGTTGGGGTTGGGGCTGGGGCTTGGCCTAGGGTTGGGATTAGAGCTGGGGCTGGGGTTGGGCCTTGGGTTAGGGCTGGGGCTCGGGCTAGGATTGGGGTTGGGTTTGGGATTAGGGTTAGGGTTAGGGTTAAGGTTAGGTTTCCTGAGAGTTTGGTTCTCACTGGGAGCACCGTTGTGGGTTGCACTAGTTTACTGTAATGTAGATGAAGTAAAGCCAACAGAACAAAACAGTAATCAAAATTATTTCCTACTGGAAAAACAAAAAGTACAGATAAGTATTAAAATTCAGGCACAACAGTCCAACACTGTTGGATTTGCACAGTAAATATTTTATTTCCTCCACTTTATATAAATCCTGCCATTCTCTTTTCCGTGGATATTTAAGCTTAAAAAATTCTTCAGTGAAACAGTACCACCTAACAAGTTAGCTTGTTTTGCTGCACCAGAATATCCCTACCTGAATGGCAGTCCCATAAAATTGTGGGTTTGATACAAAACCAAGAGGAACTGAGGTTCTGAGAATTCTTCTGGAAATGTCAGTGACAATGTAGTTGAAAGCACTTTATTCTGGGCCTAATGTTCTAGAAAGGAAATCCCCCCAAAAGTCCTCTGGTAACAGTTATGTCACAACACATGTGGCAGGACTGAAGGAATGAAATGATCCTTAGACTACTTTAATCCTGCTGGGCAAACTTTCATCACTCCGAGCTGCAATCCAAAAGTGATTAGGGTACCAGAAAGACATGCAGTGCCATCCCTACTTTGTCAGAAAAGAGAAGCTTCATTTTAAGCAGCATTCCAGAAATTTTTGAATACGACTGATGAAAGCCCATGTAGCACTTAAGTGTCAGCCCTAAAACCAGTACGGTAGCCTCAGTTTCTCAGTTCCTGCTTAGGATAAAAAAAAGAACACAAATCATAGCTTTAAAAGAATTCACAGTTGTAGAGAAAAATAAGCCAACTTTTTTTTTCTTTTTAGTCTTTGCATCTTCTGTAGTCATTTACATGAACATAGCATGGTGTAAAATCACCCCAAATGCTGAGGAAAAGAAGAATTTTGAATTGTGGCCTTGTTTACAGATTTTGAATAAAATAAAAGTACATGACTGTCTCTGGAGAAGCAGTCAAATGCTTCAAAAGCACATACATATATTCAGATACATAGTGAGGTGCTCCTGTAATTTTAAGACTCCAGGGTAGGGGTCAAAGAAGTTCAGGTTCCCCATATAAACAGTAGGAAAATAAAAAAAAACCCTGATCCTTCTAAAGAGTGATTGAGAACATTTAAATCAAGCCTAGCTGCTGCTTTATTTGTGCACCTTTAATTACCTTTAAAATGATGTGTCCCTGTCCTCCACAGAGGACATGTGTTACTGAGATACCAAATGTAGGAATCGTGGCAAACTTTGTCTGTAGGTACTGAAAATAATTCTCTTCTTCTGCCACCATAGTGTAAACAAACATTCAGTTCACTCTGGATGAGAAGAAATTGTAAGCAACACCTTTTCATGTCCTTTAAGCACACAAGATGGAGACAGAAAATGTTTATATATTCCCATCTTATATTATACAATCAACATTTAGCTGTTTCAAGCAGTGAAAGCATATTATTTCCTTTGGAAGATTGCTTACAACATAAAGGTTTTTGCAGAAAAGGAGATTTTAATTTCTGTTTTCCTATTGAATATAACCGCAAGAGATGTTATTTTTTATCATGAAAAGTAATTCCAGCAATATTTGTTGTGCTAATGAGCCTATATTTTCAGAACTATATTTGCATGTACTCAACCACTTGTACCACTTATCATTTAGAAAATTCAAGGTTTCATAATTTTTACTCATAAATCAATTCCTTCTGCCCACTGAACCAGCCTATTTCTTTTCTTTTCACCTATCTTAACGTAAGACAGCTTTTTACCTCTGTCATGTCCATCAGTCTACCATTTGCTCAAAACACAATGTTGCTATGAGCATTTTGGATTCCTCTTCATTTGGTTTTCTTATATAAAGAATAGTTGACTGGCTGTAAAAGGCAGGAGGACCCGTAAGCTGGAGTAAGCTATACATGGTGGAGTGTCTGGTTATAGTCAATGTTTCTCATAACCTTTTACAGATCATCAGGTATCTACATAATCAGATGAAATAAAGGAAATAAAGTGAATTTTGCTTTCAATAAAGTAAAACAAAGTGCAAGAATCAGCCTTGGCCATAATACTCACTTTAAGCCAGCTCCCCTTAACTCAGCTATCTTGATGTGCATGATCACAATACTTAGAGTTCTCCTGCTCCACAGTGAGAGCACTGGTTTTCTTCCAGGTTTTGCATAGTTAGCATAGTACTTCCCCCTCCCTCTTGTCCTACAGGACAAGGCACTGATACAGGCTACATTTAATTTTGCTCTCTTATGAACACTGTTCATAAAGAGATGCCCATGCAACTCAGCTAAGTAGTAACAAATATGGTATATCAAGACTGCAATCTACTGCAGAGGGTACCAGATGGCCAGCATATCAAGAATTACATTTAAGGATTGTACAGAAAATCCTACATTCCCAGGGATACTTTCTTATATTGTTACCAGTATCAGAATATCCAGAATATTAATTTAGTCTTCTTTTCCATCATTCCATCATTGTTATGGATGATCAAATGCTTGCAGTATACTTCATGAAATAATGCAGACTCATTTAAAGCAATATGGGGAGATTGCTGACAGAATTATTTCCAACACAGGATAGGAATATTCCTTTTTCTGCTACTAATATTTGCTTTAAGAAAAAATCCCATTCCCTTATCAGCTCAGAGTTTCACATGACTGAAATTAGAAGCATTAATCTTCTCTTCTGCAATAAAAAATGTGTATAAAAATTACACAGCAATACCTGTAATACCATCCATTTTCCAATTCAAATGCTAAACTAGGCTCTCACACTGCTCCTTGGACACATTACTCTAGCATGGCAAATTTTTCACTATGGGAAGAAAAATGCTTTTCTTTTGTTCCTTGACTCCTTTTTAAGTCAGCTGAAGATCATGTTCTTTCTTCCCATTTTAAACACTGGGGAGAAAAGGGAAATGTAGGGTACAGGGAAATCAACAATTTTCTATTTTTCTAAAGGGTGCATTAAAAGATTAGCAGCACACAGGAGGAATAGCATGATGCTGTAAAATAGACCTGTGTCCTGTATTTTAAAATGAAAAAGATTAATACAAAGTCATTCTATTAGGTTAGCTTGCTTTTTCTTTCTCAGATACCAGCAGCTAGGATTTGCATAAAGTAGAAATTCATTTTTGCTTTGCCATATTATGACATTCTGTGCCTAACAAAGGCTGCCTACGTTTTCCAGGTCTTTTTGCCCTTCAAGTAAACTGCAATAAGCAATGGGAAGAGGCGTACCAGGGCCCTGCATTAAAACACTGCTCTTCCTGAGACAGGAGGAGATTGCCATCTGCTGGTCTCTGGCCTCTACACGAAGTCAGGCAAAGGGTATTGAGTGAGGATCTCTGCAGTGACTTTTTTAAAGCAGATAATATTTTTCTTCTCCCTGTTCTTCATAGGCATATATTTGCATAAATAAGCATGTTTTTGAAAATAAAGCCAGGCTATGTGGTCACCTGCTCCAATCTAGCTGTGCAGGATGCTGATGTGATAGATGGCATGTAGCATCCATTTGATATAAATTTCTGCCATTTCAAAGGTAAGACTAAATGGCAGTGGTGTAATGGTACAGAGATTATAGGTATAGAAATTCTGATACATGTATGGACCACATCATACAACTCTGGCAAAATGAGATTCTTCTGAATGGCAAAGAAGTGCTGTTGTGTCAGTTGTTTTGGCAGAATATATTCAGCCCTGCCACCACAGCTGCCAGGTAACCTCCTGTTCTTGTGCAGTGATGCATTAAAACGCCCATGACATCATGCTTCTGCATAACATATTCCCGCTCAAGCTCACCTGTCTGGGTATCACATCTTCCCTGCAGTGCTGTCAGGAAGGCATGGATGCCCAGTCCTGTCTGGTTAAACTGCCCATGTAATTAGGATAATGCTAAAATACCGCACTGCAAACAGGAGTGGCTGACACAGACACACTCCCTCTCACCAGCCACTGACCTCTCATGGGGCAGGCAGACAGCACAGCAGCTCTTAAACTGGCATGACAACGGGCCATTGTCCTGGGAGAGAAGTGCCCAGCAGTGCTGTGGTCCTGCCTTTCTCCCGGCAGGGTGGCACACAGGCTGCACAAACACCGGCACTCACACACGCTGCCCCGTGCTAATGCGGCGCACTTCAGTGTTCTAGTCCAATAGAAAAAAGCCTTGACACAGCACAAAAGGCTTTTAAACAGGAATATTGGAGCAGTACAGGTATGAATGATACAGAAACATCAGAAAAAGACCTTGCATTATGAGAATCTAAGGAAGCGGGGCAAATGAATAGCTGGACACAGCACTGGACCATATTCTGCAGCATTACCAATAAAAGCATGAGTCTGGAAACAGCTAACAGGACTAACACATCACTCCAATGTGCCCAAGAGCTTAACTCAGCACCCCCTGCAATCCAGCATGCTTTCCTGGTTACCTGTGATCTCGGTGAAGAAGCTGCTGGGCAGAAAAACAGGCTGAGAGAACTGAAAACCAGAAACGATTTCTTGGCCATTCCAGTAGTTTAGATGTAAGGCAGTTAATCACGCTCTGCATTACATTTCCGTTTAATAGGAGCATAAGCCTAAGACAGCGTCAATACTCCTCCATCTGTAAATGATGTGTGCATCTGTATAGCTGGAATTTCTAGTTTGACTGTTTTTTCTATCTAGAGCAGTATCTTTTGAGAGAGCAGACTCTGAAAAACCAGACATTTCAGTGCAAATGTTAAAGGAAATTTTTCACTGTTTTGAAAAATTGCTTTGAGCAATTATTGTCCTTATTTTTCAACCACTGAGGAAAATATGCAAGTAAATGAAATCCTGTTTCGAATGAAATTTCCATCCAGCTCCTATGACAGCTATGCTGCCTTCTCTTCCCTAATATATTGTCCAAAATTCTTAATGCTACACTGCCCCGGAATTCATGTTTGCAGTCATTTTTCTATAACTATTTCATCTCTTTCCTAATCAGTATGCTGGATGACTGTATATTTAGTACAGATCCCTTACACTGATTCCTTCTTCCCAGATGAATTGTTTAACATTTTTCTACATTAAACTGTATTTTCTACCTGATAGTTCACTTAAATGATCCAAAATCTTCTGTGTTTTGGTTTGTTTTTACCACCTGTTATATTTCTTTCAGAAAATAAAGAAAAAAATAGACAAAAACTATAGAAAAAATATAAATAAATCTAATAACAGCAACAATATATATTACAAAATTCAGCTGTTTCCAACAGCTTCTGTTTCTTATCCATCCTTTTCCCTAGAATAAGGTCAGAATGCTGGTTTTCCTTAGAAACTGAAATGAATGCTTTGAATTAAATTGTCTGTAATAATATCACAGACAATTTTAAATAATGTAGTCAGACATAAATTAAGTGAATGAACGTATATTTCTTGGGTTTTTAAACATGCATTTACAATCTAAAATTAGAAAGTAAGATCATCAAGGACCGATCTCTATGTAAATAATTTATAATTTTGCAATTTTTTATAAGAGCAACATGGCATTATTTAAAAATGTATACCTGACCAGTATTTGTATATTATAGCTACATTTTAATATAGCAATGTCTTTATGATCAGCCTGATACAGACATAATAATAAGTTCTGCCTTTGCCTGATCCCCTATGTAGTATATTTAAAACATGCTTTCACAGTTTATTCTAGAGAAAAGCAATTTATATTGCGATGCCTATTATCTGATTAGGCTGAGATTTTATTAACCCATCTACTTCACTGTTCCTCTATCTGACTTTCATTTGCAGCAGTGCAAGTCTTGTTTCTACTACCCTCTCAATTTGTAATAATAAAGAAGATTTTTTTTACTTAGAATTCATTAAAGGGCAGAAACAGAAAATTCTGTCCACAACTGTCACACAACAAATTAAGTAGTAAATTGCTTTATGGAAGATGTATAGCTCCACCAATCAGACCAAGACCTCTGCAGCCCTGCTTTCAAATGGCCTTTCAAATTTTTGTTCATCCAATCATGTTGCAGCTTTTTTCAATGTAGGTGGCGTTCGCTTCTGGCACCAAAGGGCTCTTTGGCCTTCTTAAGATTTAATACAAATATTACATGAGCACTATTGTGGCCTTCTCGATACACCTAAACAGCCTGTAGCATGCTTTAATGACCCAATTGCCTTCCTGCCTTTACAAAGGCATCTGGTTCTCTTTGATAATTGCTGGTTTGATTCCTTATCACAAAGCCTTCCCTATGGACATGTCATCATTGGCAAGTGCTGCAGGATAGAACAAGTTGTGATTTCTTATAATTATGCTCCCTGCTTTAGCCAGAAAGGCATTTATACAAACCCCTCCTGCTAGACTTTATCCTGTCTTTCCAGAGTGCTTAGATCTATAGGCTGAATCAGCCTGAGTACATGTCCTGCACATTCCCTTTCGTCCTGTGCAGCCTTGTAGAAAGATCATGGTACAGATCCCTGCTGTCTCTGCTCACTGTAACCAGAGGAGACCCTGCTGTGCTCAGAAGTCCAGCCACACATGACTCCTCCTTCACACAGCAGTGCAGTAGCCAAGCAGGTTGCAGGCTGCTGCATTTTTCAGTTTGTGCTAGTTCACAGAGGCGTTACTGGATGTGTTTCTCTGACCATCATGAGGCTTTTTTCAGATGTTATCCACTGACCTATACTGCAGCCTCTGTTACTGCAGCATCTCCACCTTTGCTGACTTTATCACCACACTTCTCTAAGACTGGAAGAGTGACAGGAAGAGTGTAGGCAGAAAGAATGAAATAATTGTGCTGTCACACAGAGGTCTCAGTCAGAACAAGGCAGGGTTTCAGATGTCCAGCATTTTAAACCAGTATTCACGTCACTTCATCCTATTTCTCAGCACTGTTTTCAGCACAGATCACAGAGTTCTACAAAGGACACACAAGGATTAGAAAAACCAAGGGAAATGCATGCCTCTGTGTGAATGTCATGGAGATTAGGTGGTGACTTGCATCTGAAGGACAGAATTTCAGTTAGTGTAAACTGGCCTGTTATTATTAGTGACATCAGTGAAGCCACATTATCTACATCAGCTTAGGAGCTAGCTCAGAAGATCCAACAACTGAACATTTCCAGCCAAATAAAAAGGGGGCTACCAGAAGACTGGCTTATGGCTTAAAAATAGTGAGCAGGATACCACAAGGATCTAGGTAGTGATTTGTTAAGCTGTGAGGGCAAGACTTAGAGGCAAATCTGGGCTGAAAACGATTTGCATCCAAAGACTGCTGTCACACCAAATGAGCTACCTAGCAACACAAACAGACTCCCCAGTGCTAATGAATTTAAACATAACATGGATGCACTACCACCTATGGCTCCTTCCCTCCAAATCACCCAGATGAGCTGCAAATCAATAAAATGAAGTCAGCAAACATTTCTGAATCTGAAGCTGCATTAGTGTTCAGATTTTTATTCATTTTTACCCTGAAGTTCATTGCGAACTGTGCCTACTGACACACAATTTCTTTCTCTCAGAACAGGATCCTCCTGGCAGTCTTTTCACCTCACTCCTGCTCTGCTCTGCTAAACCAGCTTTGACATGCAGCAGCATGTTGGTGGAAAGAGAAAAAAAGAAGGAGACCTAACAAGAAATTATTTCCCTTTTGACCTGAGATTGTAAATCTTAGGAAGCATTCTGGCACTGTGTAAGGTTAATACTACAACAAATAGCATATCACAGCAGCAAATATAAAGCACTATCTTTTTGTCTGTCTGTGCATTGAGTGGGCTGAGAGTTTTTATTTCACATTTCATTTACACTTTGCTGAGTGATGCCATAGAAATGGCAGAAGTTTCATCTCCTCCCACTTCTGCAGCAGCACAATATGTGTAAGAGCAACAGCTCCCACACTGCGCACTGGGAGCTTGAGCCGGATGCTGATCACAGGTTCATTTCTATTTTTCCTACATGACATTCTCAGATGCTAGAAGACGTCTCTTATTTTCTTATTAAAGCTTGTTGCAGAAATAACATCTGAGTGAAAAACTACCTGGGAACTTTATTCATGTAAACTAAAAACACTGAGGTTTTCCTCAAAATTCTTCATAAGGAAAAATGGGAGACCAAATAAAAAAAAATCTGTTTAGGGAGAATGAAATGAAGAGGACAAGCATTTGGATATAAGACAGACAGTCTCAAGCAAGCAGAAAGGGGTAATGTTGCATATCCTTTGCTTATCAGTATTGGTTCACTGAAAATGTAGCAAACACTGCATCTGAAAATCTAGAAACTTTCCAGAGGACTAAGATAAAATTCATGCTAAACAAGGTCAGCCAGTAAAAGCCATTCAGAAAAAGAAAACACAGAGGACTTAAGTCATGAGCAAGCCCAAGAGTGCTGCAAGATGCTCAAGGCTGTCACTGGTTGTAGTTTCAAAGATAGATGATAAAGTTATTGAAAGGTCAGTGCTCTTAAGTCAAGCTGTACTTCAGTCTGAAATCTTCAGAAAGTAAGCAAAATGGCTCATGAGTTTAGTAATGAGCTCTGAACTTTTTTCATTCAAGATAATCAGTTTGAAATTTGTTAATGTTGGAAGTTACTGAGGAGAGATACTTCTACCAGATCCAAGGTGTTCCAGATTTGCCCACAGTCTGGTTTGTCCATCAGCATAGAAGCATTTCTCACAAGTTTCCAGAGAAAACTTCATTAAGTAACCCTTTACAAGCAGTTTCACTGAAGTGAGCAAGAGCTGAAGCCACATGTTATTTGAGTAACTTACTCCCATATTGTGTCCATGTGAAATATTTTTCAGCAAACCCTTCACACTACCATTCTACTGGTAGCAGAGAACCCCCATTTCAAACATGTGTATTAATGATCCTTGTCTGTTGTGACCAGGAGGGCTGACATACCTATTTGTACAATACAGTGAAATGGTGTTTGTAACAGAGATAGAAGCTCTATGAACATTTGGGGTATTCAAAAAATGTCACTCTCTTGAATACAATGACAATGAAAATCTCAGTGTCTGTATGAGAAATTATCTATACACATAAAAAGTATTCTCTAGGCAAAATTGTTACACTTTAGTTAGATATATTTTTCTCTTTTGATCTTTTGCTTAGTTTCAGTTAAATATTTTTTTAATTAATCCCCTTCAAATTTCCTTAATTATAAAATTGCAGGTATTTTGACTATTGAAAACTTTGTTTTCTAACAACTCCTTATATTGGGAAGTTTATCAACACTGAATCTGGGCATTAAGGTCTGGTTGCAATAAATAGTAGTTGAAGGAAAAAAAGTCAGCCATTTGTTAGAATACTACCAGCTCAGTTTAGATATTAGCCACATAAGCAAATTTTCATACTCTTCCAAATTATGGTTGAAGTATGTTTCCAAGCTATTGCAAAGTACTGTATTTAATAAATAACAGAATGAGAAGGTTCAGAGATTTTTTTCCCAGTCAAAAATACTGCAGATTTAGGAGTCCCACACAATACAGGAGCCCTAAACTTAGTTTTCAGAAAATGGCATTCTAAAGATTAATGACTCCATTACATTGGTATCACGATCTTCTTCAGAATATAACCACCAATTTTGTCAGTAGCATTCTGTCTTGCAGAGTTTCAGGGCCTTAACATGCACAGCAATACTCCACTCTCAGCATGCTGCAGGTGCAGCCACATTTGTTTCATATCTGCAGTGAGAGGTATCTTACAGATCTCATAGCTGCGTTCCAAAAAAAAGCCTAAGAGCTACTTTGATAGACAGACCTTGAGTGTCGCCTGTAAAAGAGCACTGCTGCACTTCAAGACACATGCATTGCAATACCCTGAAACTTGACTTGCCTAAATCAAAGCCAGATTGCTGACAAATCTGGCACAGAACCAACAGAAGTACATTGCATATTAGTGGAACTTTCAGAGACTGATATGTCTTGTGTCTAGATGTAATGTAATTCTAAAGCCTAAAAAGAATCATCAGAATTCCCACTGCAAAGATCAGAGAAATTCTATTGATCCATACCCCATGGATTAGAAAGCAGAAGTTGCTACTCAGGTAATGTGGACTTCACCTCCAGAAAAGTTAAGAATTTCACACCACTCACTCATTGTCCTACCAAATGCCACCTAGAACATCTCTCACTTGAGCACACAGAATATCTGACAATTAAAGAAGCAACTACCCCAGAAGAGTAATTGGCAGCTGGTCTTGTTCCCACTACCAGAACAGACTGGGAAAAAGAAAGGGGGTGGGAACTAAATGATTTTTAATGTCCCCTCCAATACAAACCATTCTATGATTCTATGAAGAATTCAAGGGCGTCTCAGATGAGGAAGCTGGCAAAGACAGTAAACTTAAGTCAGTAAGTCAACCAAACCAGAAAAAAACATGTAAAGAAACAAAGAGAAGAATATCTATGGAAAACACCATCAAACATTTAAATGGTTAAACAATATGGAAAACTGATATACTCCTATCATTTGCTTGGCTTTATGGAAACATTGATCACAGCAAACCTTTTAGAGTTTGATACTTTTAGGCAGAAAGAGTAGACAAAAGCTTTGGAAAATAGCAGTTTAATGACTTAGCTTCACTGAATGCAAATTCCTTTAAACTCTGTCAGATACTTTAGGCCAGAGTCAAATGCTGTATTGAACGACCAGAGGTTTTAGGCTATGGAATTTACACAAAAATTGAAAGTTAACATATCAAAGTTGCTTCTGACTTTCAAATCCTCCAATCTGGAAATTTCTACACTACTACAAAAGCACTTGGAAAAGTATTAGCTGATATTCCTGATGTTCCAAGATGTAAGATCTTTCAGAATTCCCATTTCAACATGAGATAGATGGGAACATAGAGGATAGATTTACCTTACAACACACATTAATGTAAACAGACACCAAACTAATTTGTTAGTCAAGTTGGCAGAAAAGGATGCTGCAAAGACACTGAAGGGCCAATACAACTTGAGAAATGAAAAGCAAATACCTCAAGTGAGAGAGAACAGTTGAAATAAAAATAATCACAACATGTGAGGTTTGACATGAGTTCCAACATTTGGATTTCTGATTTATTCTACTTGTAGGCCCTTTTGGTCTTCCTGTGTTTTCAGCTCCTACAACATAAATGATCCATATCCAATTCAAAGTAAAACTAAAAAGCAGAAGTTAAACTCTGCTTAACTCCATTTAATTTTGGAGGCATGAGAAATACCCAATTTTCATGTGTTCTTTCCTAAAATAAGCTCAGTGACTAAGGCAAGGAATATATTGTAAATGGGCTGAAACACAACGATCCTTTTAGTAGCAGAATGGAGAATGATACCAATGTGCTTCTTACGGACTCAAAATCCATTGAAAATGTCACAGAAAAATAAATAATTGCATGGAAAGGCTGAAATGCAACCATAGTATCTAAGAATATAGATGGTCTGTGCTTTCAAAGGATGTTGCTGTTTACAAATTCTTCCAAGTAATGTCTACTGTCTTGCATCTGTGACTTTCTCATATCCTTTATGTGTATAAGCATGAAAACAAAAGAAATATACAGCACTGGAAACATCAGTCATATTATTGCATGTACAGTTGACTTAAAAGAAAAAAAATAAAACCTTGAAAGAGACAGGCAATTTCCCATTAAAATCTTCAGTTTATTCGAAAGCCACTTTTAATATCAATAAAAACAAAATTTCAAGATGTTGTGAACAGCAAGTTTTGTCTTAGCTAATCATCACCTCTTCCCACACCCAGGAACAGCCAGCAATGGATGGCAATGAGATCTGAAGTTATGATGTTACCATCTGTGCCAGAAAAAATTGTTTAGCAATGTATAAGCCAGAAAAGAGATGGCTGTAAATTACTTGCAGGCTTATAATTTCTCCATAATATTTCACAATTTTGAAAATAAAACCATGTAGTTAGAAAAAATTATGCACATACTGGCTGAATGGTACATAGACACATGTAGATACTTCTTGTTTCTCCATTTTATTTATCCTGTTAATACATTTGAAGACAGAAAATACACAAAGAGTAACAACACCATAAAAATAGGCATTAAGACCTGGATTGTGTTTACAAAAGAATAGTATGTCCATGGTTTTTGCAAACCAATTATTTTTCTTATAAGGAAAAGTGTCTTTTTCCGATATAATGCATTCTTTTATCTTAAAATAGATACTCTTTACTTCCATGGCATAAATGACTGGAAAACACAATTAGATCCCTGTACTACAGTTTTAAGGTCACTGGCATTCCTCCAGTCTTCCATATTGCTAGCAGTAATTTTCTGAAAGCTGTTACTAAAATGAGAACAATTATACACAGTTTTACAGCATGTGGATGTAAGGGAACTGCTTATCAGTGTCTAGACACTGTCTTCCATAAAATTCATGGGCCTACATGTTGCCTCTGAATGCTGCATTTAGCCTTGGGATTGTTGATTTAACTGACAGATGTGTATAATCTCAACCATTGGTTAGCTCCCTCCTAGCTAAACAGCTCTTCAGATATATGTGCCAAAACTATTCCAGCTGAGGGAGCAAATTCAGTACATTTCCTCCAGATCTGGATGTTTTAAGTGGCAGCTTAGTAAGGGTAGAAACTCTTCATCTAGCCCAACTTCACTCCTCTTGCTGGATCCAGAATACATTTCTGTTTTGCTTCAGGGGCCACTGATGTCACAAATGTTTGAGTTCAGGCTTACATTTCTGAGAGCTATGTTTATAAGAATCTAAAATGGAGTTTAGCCCATAATATTTACCTTTTCTTCTTGGAATAAATTTTAGGCTGGATAAATAACACTTTGTAGTAATATACTCAATCAAGTATAGCAAAGTAAATGCTGCAAAGGTAGAGTTATATGGAAGAGCCATGTAGTGGGAAATGACAAGGTACTTTGTTCTATGACAATCGGATTATAATAACTCTGAGGACTGTAAAGGTTTATTTTCTTCCTTGCTTAGGTTCATATTTCAAAAACATAAACTCACATAGGAGAATGTGCATAAAAGCAAATTTTCACATGATTATGCTTACATCAAAATATAATTATCATCAAACACTCCCCCTGTCAGATATTGAAGTGCTGCTTAAGATTAGTAGTTAAGCTGAAACCCAGAAAAGTCTTCTTTACTGAAACAGTGATTTTTACATTAACTCTAAGAAAACTAGTGATTGAGTAAATAAAACTTCAGTTGTAACATGAAGGCTTGATCTTCACTATTGAAGCCTGAAATAATATTAACAGCAGATTCAGTTTCTCACTCGGTGACTAGAATGAAGGTAAAACTTCTTTGGGTTTGGTTAAGACTTCCACTGCTGGCATGCAACAAGCAGGCTCCAACAGTGGTACACATGCATGAAATGAAATGTTTCCAGTTCATTCAGTCCTTTGTCCCAGAGAGGGGAGAGCCTTCCCAGCAGTAGGTGCAACCTTACACACTTTTCTTCCAGGGCAGCAGTCCCAGCACACATTTTGTTTGGGGGCACCAGTGGGTGGGTGACCTGGCCCTACTCCACTGTCTCCCTCGCAGACATAGCCTGATGTTAAGAATGAGCCAGATGGCACACAGGGGAGTGATTTGACAGGGGGCAGGATGGCTCATTATCTGCTGCTGCAAACAAGGCTGAAGGCTGCTTGTGGTGAAAGCAGCTGAGGACTGGCTCTGCTGTAGAACCCTACTACAGCTTCAAAAGAGATGTAGGGAGAGGCCATCCAGCTGCAGTTCCTGCTCCTGCTGCAGGGCCTGAGGCAAGAGGGGTGACTAATCTGATGAACACACCTCATATTAGGAGCCCTGTTCCCTGCATTGCTCCAGGGCTCCCAAAAGAATCTGAAGGGGATTGAAGAGAGAATGAGAATTTGAACAGCAACGCCCTAGACTGAACTTATATGGGATCTGAACAAAAAGCTTTTCACATAAACATCCTAACATAACTCAATAGAAAGGCACCGCTTCTTCNATAAATTCATCTCTACCAAGTCTCCTGTACTCTGTTGCCAGCTCAACAACTAACAGGCAGTCTGCTCATCAGTGGTGGACCCAAGGTAGTACAGGCCTCCCACTATAAGCAGAGCCTTGAAATAAATGTTTGTCATGCAAAGACAGAAAATAAACTACTTTAAAATGTTTTTCACTAGTCAGGTTCAGTGTGCCATCAAACTCTTATAAAAATGGATGTTTCTACACAATTACTTGTACTCTGAACTCAACTGCTTCATCTAATAATTGATGCCTCCTACTCGCACACATTTGCTTAAGTTCTTTAGCCTCTTCTGCTAGGAAGATTGTAAAAACTACATGTGAGGATATGTAGGAGTAGGCATATACATATACATTCAGGAGAAGAATGTTTATTCAGAATAAATAATTTGGCTCTAAAGGAACTGAATTAAGATGGATAATTCATAATAAAAATACCTCTAGAACCCCTGAGGAGAACAACATCAGAGATAATACATGTGAGAGAAATGCCTTTTTTCAAGCATTGTTTCTCAAAACTCATACGCACTGCTTAGCCAGAAAAGCACAAAATCTCACAAAAGTCTCATCCATATTTCACTTAATTCTTTTCACTGAAAAGACTCACATGATAAAAAAATGGTTTTATTTTCCAAGCAGCTCCACAGACAACTTCCTTAATCTCTTAATTTTGGAAAGCCACATCTTCTAAAAAAACCCAGAATCTGAAAGTATGAGGGTAGAGAATGGGGTTTCGTAATAAAAACTGGGTTTCTCTACATTCATCCTTGACATGACTTTCATTTACACCGGTACATTGACCTTCATTTAGACATTTCTCCCTCTGAACTCAGGCACTGGAACATTATATAAGCACTCACTCCATTTCCAGAGGATGGGTAAACAGCTTGGTTGTAGACACAGTCCTTTTAAAAAAGAGCTGAAATTGCCAAATAAAATCACTAAATTTGTGTTCCATAAGTTTAACTTTGAAGGAAAGTAAAGGAAAGTGACACAGTTAGTCACCAGTCACCGTTAAGGCAAATGCATAAACCTAATTATTTCAATTTGGTTTTGCCCATTGGTCTTCTCTATATTACTGAATATTTAATAATGTGAAAGCAGCAAGTGTGCCCGGTGTTGTGTAAATACTGTGCAGACACACCAAACAGCAGCCAGGCTCTGCCCTGAACGCTGTCTGTGCGCTGCGACAGACACGGCAGACAAAAGGCAGAGTCAATGCAAGTGCACGGGGTGAGGAAGTGGCGCCTGAAGGTTCAATTTCCCGGCACAGGAATGCTGCTTTAGGCACCGAACTCGGCACCCTCGTCCCCATTGACGGCTGCCAAGCTGTTTCACTGGGGATGTATCTCCGGGGGCTGGCAGACCGCGCTGTAGCAGAGCGCTCAAAGGCAATGACAAGCGCGCTGCGGCGCGGGGTGAATGCCCAGGCCCGGGCAGGAGGCTGACGAGGACTCGGTGCCCCCGCAGCCGGGCTCAGGCACTGCCGCAGTCACGGCCTGACGCCGGCTCCGGCACTGACATGTCGGCACGGTTAGAGCGGTACCTGTGGAGCAAAGCTGCCAGGGTTCGCCGTTTCCCCACAGCCGCCACAAGGCGCAGGAAGCGAGGCCGGCCGCACTCTGGAGGGGCGCTGTCCCTCCGGGGCTCCAACCGGCAGGGTTGTGCCCCTCGCCCCCACCGAGTGTTGGGGCATGGCCCGTACCGCGCCTCGGCTTAGCAGCGGCCAGGTGTTACTCATCCTGTGGAAGGAAACTATGCATATTTTCAGTCGTGTTTCCTCTCCTCGGTGCCTGATTTTCGGCGTGACGCGGGAGGGGCCCGCAGAGCCCAGGCCGGGGCAGGGGCCAGGGCTGCCGGCGGCCGAGGCGCCGTGCGAGGGCTCGCAGCGCCATCTCGTGGCCGCCGCTGAGATTGCAGCGTGCGCCCCGCGGACCGGGCAGCGAGCGAGGCGAGCGGAGCTCGGAGCGGGGCCGCTTCTGAGCCGGGCCTTACCCCGCGAAATCTCTTCCGAAACTTTTAATGCTAAGACTATACTTACAGAGCTCCCCGTTCCTCTGTTTCTGGTGAAACCTATTCCTTTTTTCTGGGTTTTTTATTTATTTTTACCTATGTTGTAATTTTATGAATGTATTTTGCTTTTCCACTCTAAGAAAATGTCAGATTTTTAGTTCCGTGTAAGTGAAGGCAATCTATAGTCAGTTATAAAACACAGACATATGAAAAACACCAGTTTGTGTTGTCAGAAAGTTTCCTTTGTCTCTGACTAGGTGCTCGTCATCAGCATTGCCTGTTCTTCCTCAGGAACAGTGCTTTTCAATATTAGAGAAAAAGGAATGCATCCTACCACCAAGCAATTTCTGAATTAGAAAAGCTGATTGTAACTTTGATCAAGCAATGTCTGTCTTAATTTTCATACTAAATTTTATTTAATACTTACAAAAATATCTGTTTAGAAAAAAATGGGATTTTTTTAAATTTTTAAGCACAAAAATAAGTATCTAAGATTAGAATTAAATATTAGCAACAATTAATCACTTTGTGGCTATGATTTCACTAATGGATCAGCAAGGCCTGGAACAAGAAGAGTCACAGCTTGAATGTTAGGCAGTGGCTTTGGGATAAGGGTAACAAAGTAATGCCACTTCCATTGAGGGTTGAAGCATGTTTTGAGGCACCACGTGATATAACTTCAAGGTGCAGTCTTCACTGATTCTGTCACCTCAGGTTTCTTTGCAGTTTGTGAGTTCAGAAGATGTGGGTTCCTGCCAGTGGACATAACTGAGTCAGGACAAAGCGGAGGCTAATAGTAATTACATTACTCCCCCTTACAGCCCTTCTGCTACAGAGAGTGGCCCAAGCCCAGGTTTAGTTCAGGGAATATAGTTCTTGATAAAAGAGGGGGTGCAAGACCAATGTTGTTAAAACACCAGTGTTGCAGACAAGGTGAGCTAGGTGAGGGTATGTGCCAAGATTCCAAGTTTGCCCCAGCATCAAAAGCCACACTGCTAATTGGTGGAAAATAATTAAATTCAAACAAGCAACTTGTAATACTGCTTTTAGCGTTCTCAAACTTTGATTTCTTCAAGAAACATTGTTAAACATCCACCTGATGGAAAGTGGGAAAAATCATGGTAGCGGTTTATCTGAACTGGCAGCGCCATTGGTAAGTTGATAGATTTCCACTCTTCATGGGTTACCAGCCTACTATTGACCTGCACAAAGACCCACTCAGTGACTTGCCAGGACAGTTCTTTTTCTACCCAATAGCAATGTATACTGAAGATCAATCAGTAGAAAAAAAGGCTGTCTGTCTTTGAAGAAATTCTAAAACACAAAGATGTGGATGTTTTGATAAAGCATTGAAATGTTCTGTAGGAAAAAAAATTTACTCAGAACTTCCCAGCACATTTTCTAGGCAATGAACCCAGCCATATTTGAAATTACTAAGCCCTGAGTACCAGGAGCACCCACTGTCTTAGAAACAGCTTTGTTAAATTCCCCAGACAACAAGTATTGTTCTGTACATACACCAAGATGTAGGAAGATGGACAAACTGGACTCAGCGTGGGAAGGCAGACAGCCTGGAGTGTACCAGCTGTAAAATCACAGAATTGCAAAAAAGAAAACATGGCCTGTAAAGTACATACTGCATTAGCTGGTATTAAGGCATTAATGAGGTAAAAACCCATTTGACCCTCTTCCCCAGGAAATGCTGCTTACTCCAACCAAAACTTAAAAGTTGTCAGATTAATCAGCTAAAAAAAAGAGGATTTCTCAAGCCAGTTTCTACTTTCAAAATTCCCTCTTTTTCACCAAACAATTTTGAACACACAGACAGACATACCATGCAACATATCATTAGTATTTATGCATTGGATTTGTTGGAGGAAAAGACTATTAAACCAGTAAAATGAAAATATTTTCAGGAGTAAATCTACATATGTATCTATATATAAAAACACAGATACATGCACAGCAGACAGACATGCCTATATGTAATTCATTTATATTTATGTAGCTCAGACATTGTAGTTGTGTAAGTCTATCACTGGCATTCTTGATTCACATTGACAGCAAAGACTGCAAGAGCAGTACAGTATGGTTAGTGTGCTCATCGAGCTGCAAGGAGTCTCAAGTTCCCAATCTTTCTCCATATGTGTTGCTGTATACTAAGCAGTGTGAAATATATGATATTGTATGAAATTTAATGTCACACTCTCAGTCAGATGCAGAATAAAAATTCTTACGGGTCTAAGAGTTTTGCACAGTGTCCCCAGTGCTAAATAATTTCGAGAGTTGAGAGAATAAACTGCTACAGGCTGAGCTAAAGAACTAGCCTTGCTAGTTTAAAGTCTAGAACTAGCTCTTACACTCAGTGGATCGATAGAGAGGTGATCATGTAAGTAACCCTGTCAAATGTGTTTCACAGACAAGATATTTGGAGATGATTTTCAAAGATAAATTTGAGGATATAGCAATCTACTCCCTGGCAGTTCAGGAATGAAAGACACAAAAATAGCAAGCTAAATTTGTTAACTATGCTATTTGTGGGTCTCATTATCCCCATGGTAATGCCATTCAGTTACAGAGCTGTAATGTACATATATGTGTGTATATATATTTGTGTGTGTGTGTGAGTGCAAGTCATATATATGTGCATTACTGTTCTTGCTCATACTTTTGTATCACAAAACACTTTGATATCACTGCATCTACCCTTTTTTTTACCAATATGATGTCCTTATAGAAAACATAGGCATCTCTCTATAGTTCTTTATCTCACTGAATGCATACATGTCTGAAAGCTTTTCAGGATTAGGGCCAATATGCCATTTTAGCAGCAATGTGCTATCACACATGGCAAGCAGATCAGCAACTGAATGCTATAATGGCCTTTTGAGCAAGGGGCTGACTCAGCCTCTCCTGCAGCCTGTTGTAGAGGGTTTGCAGTCCAACTCCATATTCTCCATTCTGGTGCACCATTCCAGTGGTGACAGGTTTCTGGGTGACTGTTCTGTGGCTCATGATCATCTGGAAGCTGGCAGAAGGAAGTGTAAAAAAGCTCTGCTCTGCAAATAACACACTGCAAAAAGAAGCCGACACGAACAGGGAGTGTAAATAAGATGGGGAGGAGAAGAATGTCTGCCAAAAACAACATGAGGCTTTAAAGGTCTGGTTTCACTGCTAAAAAGTCCAAGCCCTAGTTTCTCCACCTCTAACGGCACCAAATTCAGTCACAGCTGATCCCTCTTACTCTGTTCTTTCTCACACATCAATCTCTAAAAAAAGTTATCTCACATCTTTCTGAAGCTTTTAACAAAAGAGTAGTCAATGTGATTTGAAGTAAGCTGAGACAGGCCATCTTCCTGATACCAGTGACACTGTCATTTCCAGCACACAGGACAGTGCCCTGTGGTTAGTAACACCTTGCTACAAGGAACTATGGACAAGTCAAAAATGTTATCTTCAATAATTCAGATGTTCATCTTTTAGGCCTTGCTCTCTCTTGAAATGCTCTGAAAACTCTGCTGTTGTTTATTTTTTGAAATGGATATGAACAGTTTAGGTAGTCAAACCAGAGTTGGACCCTGAAAACAAACACAAGAACGTCACGTATGCCACAGAATTAGCTCCAGTACCCTACCAGCTCTGGAACATCAGTATGAGTTGTGACTGATACCATTTACCCCCTTCTGCAGCCTTTTCATATAGTAAGGAACCTAATTCTTCAGGTTAGCTCTAGGTGAGATTTTGGTGTATCATCTGCATAATTTAGAAGGTCCTCTAATTTGTTTGGATAATTCCCAGGCTTCTCAAAACCTCCTGCACATACATTTATGAAACACCAAGAAATAGAAATATTGTACGGACTGTGTATACTTTCCATTACAGACATCTAAATGAGACCAGCTGTTCAGCAAGTAAGGGCTAAAAAGAGAGTACTACAACTTAAGCCTGAAATTACAAAGAGGAGCGTGGGAGACCCAGTGTCATTGTGACTGTGGGAGGAACTGCTGCAGAGAAACCTTCTGGCATGGAAGGAAGCAAGGGGGAACAGTAAAACCTAGACTGTTTCAATAGAAGATGCCATATGATTAAGATCTGAATTTTTTATAATGTCAACAAGCAAGTCTGAAGTCCAAAGGCCTGATTTTTGCAGAAACAAAGGCATGTGCTGCTTTCAATAAGGAACCTAGCAGGAACCACTGTGCTGATCCTCTGGGGATAAGGTTTACATGCCTCTCATCTTGTTGAACCTTCTCTGGCTACCAAATTAAGTATTAAGATTTCTGCATAATGATTTTCCGTCAAACTTCCCTGAAATTCTATCACAGCCTCCAGATATTATAGGTGTTGGAACTAGAAATTCAACAGCTAAGAAATCTTACAGATCTAGGCAGTCACCCTTCATTCCATGCCTGGATTACTCTGTGCCTACATGGAGACTTAGAAAGGGAAAAGAGAACTAGAGGGAAGATGAGGATTTGTATACTGTAACCATTGATGCAGTCTACCACTCTCTCAGCTGCTTCACTAATTTTATATTTCTACCTATATTAATGTTCTTCTGCACCTTTGGCTTTGCTAGAAAACTGTGCTGAATAAAACACCATTTTTCTGGCATCCTACTTATGCTGGTTTTCTCTAACTATTTTCATGTGACAACAATTATCTTTCCTAAATTCCATAGTTTTCTTGGACTATAAGGGTCATAACACCTACAGGGATGCTTTCTGATTTTGCAGATTGATAAAACAGTTCATCAGTATCTCTGTTCTACTTCAAGAGCCTTCTGAGAACACAGCAGGCACCGGATCCCACTACAATGTTTTGCAGGGATGATAGCTAAATAATTTGCAGTGTCATCTGGGCTCCAGTCTTTCCAACAAGCTATTAATTTTCAACCCTCAATTGCCTCAAATATAAATGAGTGCTCTGGGTAGCTGTATATCCTGTCCAGTCAGGATTTCATCACCCACAGCAGAAGAGAACTCAGTCCTTCAAAATAAAATGTGGCTACCCATGCCTAGTGCTTAGATCATTAGAAAGAGATGGATTTGTAACCTATGCAGAAGGTAACAACTTCATCTCAGAGATACAGAATAAGAGAAAAGACATCACTGTTTGGATCAAGATAAGATTCATGAAGTAGAGCTACAAGCACCACCAAAAAAGTCCAGAAAATACATGATGGAGGATGAGAAGCAGGGCGTAACACACATGATGAATATGAATGTGGATCACACTGACTTGCATGGCCTGAGTTCACAGGGTAAGCCATAGATTACAGACAACCTCATTACTGTAAATAGGCAGAGGAATCTTCTGAAATATTTGGCAAAAGACTGCCAGATCACTTAAAAGACAAATTTTTGAAAGCTTCCACAGTCATAGTGCCTGTTATAACAGACCTTTTTTTCAACCAGGAGACACATTTTTTTGGGCATTTTGTTGGTTTTCCTCCTTTGTAAAGGTAATGTTACTTTAAAACCCACTGTGATTCTCTCACTTTTGCATAATTTGCCCACTGAATCTCCATGAAATACAGCAGGATGTAATGAAACCTATTACCCTTTAGAGACAACATTGAGCAGATGAGCAAAAGGTGACAAGTTATCTTTATTGCACCACTATGTTACTCACTCATGCCAATTTGTCTTTACTGGATTCATTTGGTGCAATAATATAAAGTGCATGGCATGGAACACATGAAGTCTATCTCTTAGACACAGTTCAGGAAGTTCTTATTATTTTCCTAATAACATTTCAGATAATGTCATGAACATCATTAATAGTAGCATCTCAGGGATGGAGAATATAAATTACTTTGCTTTGAATCCTGTGCAGTTATTCCTAAATTTCTTTTATTTTAAAGAAAAGGGGATTCAAAAAATAAGGAGGAATGCTATACTGAGTTGATTGCAAGGTGATAGTGTTCATGAATACCACCCATTGTGTCAAATGACTCACACATCTGTCAGGTGTGCCTCATTAGCCCACAGAAAGCCTTTTGTACATGTTGTGTCCTATTAAAAAAAAAATAAATTGCATTGTCTCTTGATGTCAATCATGCTGATGGATGGGCCTAAGGTGTTAATGAGTAAGTTTTAAAAAATATTTATGCTCTGCCAAGTCTCTGCATCACGTCAGTAGGCACTAGGCTAGGCAGTTGGAAGTAAAAGAATATTTAGAAAGGATAACTCTTCTTGTGACTCATTAAAAAAAACCCACAGTGCATGTTTTTAAGTTCTCTTTACCAATTCTCTTAAGCCCTTTGTGGGTTTTTATAAACACGATTTAACAACATTGTATCAGTTTACCTAAAACTGATTAACTCCAAGTGACTTTGATACTTCTTCTGTTACACTTGCCTTACATTTTGGTAAGTGTAAAGTCTTAAATCAATGAGCCAAATTCTTGAGTTACTCCAGATTTTTTTTCTGGGTAACTAAGACAGACATCTTAACACATTCTGTTTAGTATGTGTCATGCAACACTTTCAATTTTATTCTGCCATGGAAATAGTATAACACAAAAGTCTCTAACTGTGAGATACAAGAATTGTCGATTGGGGGGAATAAAGTGTGACTCGCAGTTTCTCAGAATTAAACTCGGAAGAGACTGCTTTGACTGTCCTGTTGGATTTCCTGCAGAGCAGATCCCAGCATGCTTCCCATATTTCTCTCTACCTACAGCATATCTTCCAAAGACATGCCCTGTCTTGCTTGCAAGACTGTAGATTGTGGTGCACTCTCTCAATAATTTGTTCTGATGATTACCAGCTCCAAGTAAAAATAGTTTTCCCAGTCACAATCAGCTAAACTTGTAGAGACTGGATTATTTATGACTTTGCTTGTTCTTCTAAGGATCTATTTACAATTACCTAAAAACTAAAGATGGGTAAAGTGGTGGCAACTTTTAGGTTTGGATTAAGTGTTTGTTTTTCAGAATAGAATTTCAAATTATTTCATTCTGACCTGATCTATAGTCATAGGATTGTTTTCCTTCAAACTTTTCAAGAGAAAAAGTATTCTTAAAGTATAATCT
>VZTZ01000019.1:0-31956 GCA_013400955.1 Drymodes brunneopygia
GAGCAACATGGAAATTACTTTCTACTTGCAGAAGGACCTGCGGACTTCGAGCCGTGGTGTCTGACTACGGCCTCATGAATTATTACTACGGCAACATGCCTTATGACTACGGCATGACAAGCATTGTGGGAGGCACAGGTGCCCTGCCAGGGGCCTGGCCCTGGATGGTCAGCATCCAGCACCCCTGGATGCCAGACCAGGGGCATCTCTGCGGAGGTTCCCTCATCACCACAGAGTGGGTCCTCACAGCAGCCCACTGCTTCGACAAGATCAGGTAAGGAGCAGCAGGGAATGGGGACATCCCCTCCTGCACCAGCAGGTGCCCTGTCAGCAGCACCACCTGCTACTCCCATCCCCTTTCCTCTCAGGCAGCCCAGCTGCCACAATGCACAGGAGAAGCCTGGGCTTGTGCCAAGGCTTCTTAGCAGCTTCCAGCTTGGCATTCCCCCATACCTGCCAGAGCCCTGCTCCCTCTGTGCCTTGCCAAGCAGAGGTCTGGCAACTGCTGGGCTGCTGTGTGGCATGGCAGTGCTCCCTCTCAGCCCTCTCTCTACCTCCTTTCCAGTAACATCAGCATGATGTACGTGCTGATCGGGGCCACCCAGTTGTCTCAGCCAGGCCTTGGGGCACAAATGCGCAGTGTCAAGCAAGTCCTGCTGCACAAGTACTACAGTCCTGCTGACATGAGCTATGATATTGCCCTGCTGGAATTGGACCATCCTGTTCAGTGCAGTCCCTACATCCAGCTGGCCTGTGTGCCTGATCCCACGCTAAGAGTATCAGAGCTGCAAAACTGCTGGGTGGCTGGCTGGGGTTCCACTGCTGCAAGAGGTGAGTTTCCAAGAGAGACTCCTGGGCCATCTCAGCACACTAGGGAGGTGGCTTTGGCTTCCCCACAGCAGAGGCCAAAGCTGGAGTCAGGCTGTGGGATGTTCACATCTGCAGAGATGGGCCTGGCCTCCTCCCCAAAGGCAGGCAGCAGGGACACAGTACCCCAGTGTTTCTGCAGAGGGAAGGCCATGCCCTAGGGAAAGAGATCCCCCCCAAGTCAGGAGAGGAGAGTGGCAATGAGGTACTCAGGGTTCATTCCTTTCTCTGCTCACAGCTCAATCAGCAAGTGATCACCTGCAGGAGGCCAAAGTCCAGCTCATCGATCTCAAGCTCTGCAATAGCAGCCGCTGGTACGCAGGGGAAGTTCACACACACAACTTGTGTGCTGGTTACCCTCAGGGCACCATCGACACCTGCCAGGTAAGAACCTGCCACGAGACACTCAGCCTCCAGCAGCACCAGCAGCACCACCCAAACACAGCCCAGGGCCTGCTTTGCCCAGCCACTCAGTCACCCTCCCAGGCTGGCTCCTCACCACTGTAGGGGATTAATGCACACTCCCCATCCAAACCTGCTTTTCCAGTGCCACCCTTGCCCCAGAAAGCCCAGATAGTGTTCTTGGCAGCCCAGAGCTCCAGGTGCCAAACATCCATCATCTGCACATCCAGGAGCCCTGTGCTGGATGTGAGAGGAAAGAGAGAGCCCTACCCTATAGGACCCCAAGCCATTCACNCAACACAACCCCCCACTTATAAGCCATCGCCAACACACCCCCCCACTTATAAGCCATGGCCAACACCAGCTCCCACTTATAAGCCATTACCAACACAACCCCCCACTTACAAGCCATTGCCAACATCACTTCCCACTCATAAGCCATGGCCAACACCAACCCCCTCTCAAAAGCCTTGGACAACAGCACCCCCCACTCAAGAGCCACCACCATCGGACGAGGTTAGCTCCTGCCCATTTCCACTCAACAAGCTGGTAAACTTCTTTACTAAGGTGAAGAATCTCCTTCATCAGGTCCTTGGGCAAAATACAGATTGAGCAGCAGGACAGACAGGATTCAGGGTACGCTGCTCTGCACTACAACCATTTCCTGCTGGGGCAATGCCTGCTGATTCAAAGGCAGCCTCAGTGTCGAAAACCTGCTCTGTCCTGACCACACCCCTCTCCGGTGTGCAGGCAAACACTGGAGTTGACTAAGTTGTTGAAATAAAATTACCTGTGCTCAAAGTGAATCAGCGTTTCAGTGCAATTCCTACTCCTGGGCAAGAACCATTGGGCACAAAGGGGCAGAATGGCTCCAAAGAGCTCCAAAGTGCCTGGTCAGAGAGGAGAGTGCTCTGAGCCACCTTGGGCTGGAGGAACCTGGTACACCTAGCCTAGGAAGAGGATAGGAAAATATTTTTGTTTGGGCTCCATTATTTGTTGAAAACTTTGGAGACATTACTGTCTCACTGTACTCAAGATAAATTTCTCCCATATTAACTATTTGTGAGAAGAGTGTTGCTTTTCTACAACACTGACGCTGCTCTCTTATGTCATTTCCCCCTCTCCTCAGTGGCAAAATAGGCATTGTGCTTTGCAGTGCAGATACTAGTGCTATTACTTGTACTTTTTTCATTTATCTGGTCCAATTTTCACATCTCACCGGTGCCCGAAATGTGCTTGATTCTCTAAAAGTCCTTATAAAAGAGGAAAAGTTAGGGGAGGGAGTTGAAAATCCCACACGTAGAGCACACCTTGAGCTGTGACATTCATCAAGCACAAGCAAACCCGAATTTCCATACCTCGTGGTCGTTCGGGGCTGAGGGAAGCCGAAGGCTTTCACGGCCGAGCTGGTTGCATCAGCCCGAGCACCACCCCCGGCTCGCTCTCTCTCTCTCACCCGGACAGCCCTTCCCACCCGGTATCGGAGTGGCCGCCTCGGCTTCGCTCGCATCAGATCCCAGCTCCGGTCTCCTCCCTCCCCCGGGAAAGGACTTCGGCTGCATCGCGCTGCCCCTCCGAGCCCCTGCCACCTCCTGGTCACTGGCTCCGCTCCTCAGCGGCTCTGGGCCCTTCCCCTCCCCGCGGTACCAGAGGAGCCAGTCCCGCACCTCCGGTGACCCCTCGCCCGCCCGGCTCGGTGCTTCTCTCCAGCCCTCCCGGCCGGGAATGGGACATCCATAGCTTCTCTGGCAACCTGTTACAGAGCCTCATCATTCTCACAGTGAAGAATCTCTCCCTTACATCTACTCTAAATCTTCGGTTTCCATTTAAAACCATTCCCCCTGTCCCTATACCTACGGAAACCTACTAAGTCTAAACTGAGTAAACCAATACTGTTACACCCTTAATCAATAGTCTGCTAAAACACTCTTGCACTTAGTGAAAGTCACCCTTTGCCTTATGCCTAGCATCAAAACACAAAGCCACTGGAGGAAAAGGAAAAAAAATTATTATTCCACATATTATTCACCCTATGGCACAAATTCCACCTGTTCTCCATCTCAAGAACTACCACAATCCAAAACATTCTCCTGCCCCCATGCATTTGAAGCCCATGCCCACTCCCTACACTGCTGCATCCCCCAGTAAACACTTCCAGCCTCCCCATTCTAATCACTTACAGCTCACGCAAGTGCAATTCCTTCTATGATAATTCTTCAATTAATTCATCATTCTGCACTTCAGCATTCTACCCTCAGCTGACATGAAAAGCAGGCACCCAGTTGTACATTGAGATGGCAGAAAAGCTGAATGCTGAATGACCTAGGTAGTTCAATTCACTGATGATTATTAAATCCTAGAAACCTTTCCAAAGTGAATGGTAGGCAGTTTCCCACCACACAAGGCAAACGTGAATCTGTGAGTTTTATTTTTAAATTACTGGACAAACTTGATTTTCTTCAAGGGAAATAGATGGTTTCAACAGACTCTAAAATGCTTTGTTAAAAAATCTTATTAGTCATGCCTTACTCAGCTAACACTTAGCCCAAATTGAGTCTGTTCCTTGGAGTTCTTCCAGCTGCTCTACCAAACTGCCCTGTCTTGAGCCTGATATTTTCAAATCTGGTTCTTCCAATACTCCAGTCATCTGAGTGCAAAGAAACCTTCAAAGATTGGATTGTAACCTGTGCTCAGAAATGCATTGCAGCTTTTCATCCTCAACCCTGCAAAACAACATTCTTGCTCAATGAGAATATTTACCAGGAATTCATATATTTATAAATTGTGGAACTAAGCTGATTTTTGTTCTTGGAACGAAAATTTCACCAGTGCTTCAAAAATCCTCACACCAGCTCCACTTTATGGCAACCTTGGGAGCATTTGATGAATACATTTTATGTTGACATTTTAGAAAGCAGGGCTGAGTTTTGTGATTGCCAATTACAAGGTTACATTGCACCCCTGGTTCTGCCAGAGTATAACCTATAATTAAAAAAAAAATAAAAACAGTAACCCAACAAAAACTCTCAGCCATGGGGAAACCCTGTGGGTAATGTATTTTGAGGTGATCTGTAGGTTCTTTGGGTCATTGGAGTCAACTGCCTGCCTGAGAGTACATTTGAGGCATATAACAGCACTCCTCCAAAATCCATGGTCTGTCAGGTCTGATCGTTTACATCAGTCACATAATTGCACAAATTGCTTTCTCTTCCTGTTCACTATATACAACTCAAAACAATCAAAGAACAGAGTTTGGGCATCATTAGCCCATATAACCTATTCTTAGCACAAACATGTCATTACATTAATTAACATATTAATGCTGATTACTTAGGGCTGCATATCATATAAGGGTAATTAATTCTATAATGGTTTGGGTTGGAAGGAGTTTTGGAGGTCATGCTGTTCCAATCCCTGAAATAGGCAGGGACACCTTCCACTAGACTAGGTTGTTCAGAGCCCCATCCAACCCTGCCTTGAACACTTGCAGGGATGGGACCTCCACAACTTCTCTTGGAAAGCTGTTCCAGTGCCTCACCACCCTCACAGTAAAGAATTTTTTCCTAATACCTAGTCTAAAACTACTGTCTTTTATTTTGCAGCCATTCACCCTTGTTCTGTCACTACATTATCTTGTAAATAATCTCTCTCCATCCTTCTTCTAGGCTCCCTTCAGGTACTGGAAGGCCACTGAAGTTTGCAAAAATAGATTGTATAGAAGTCAATTTTGCAAGTCTTCAGAGAAGCAGGCAATGCATTGCAAACTTTACTGGTTTTCCTTTTACCTGTTCCAGACAGGACATTAGGCTTTAATTTCCCTCAATTTGAGTCCCAAACACAAAACCAACTTGTGCAAATGAATTCTGTGAGTACCTGATACAGTTCCCTCTAGTAAAAAGTCACTACTAAACTTGAACATTTATTGGTAGAACAACAACATGGAGCAAAACAGTAAAGTCTCCACATGGGACAGAGCAACCTGTACAAAACCAACAACTTGTTCCACCTGCAAGCCATGTTCTTCTTTAAAGAATCACTGCAAGATGCCCTGGTCAGAGGTGGAGGGAAGAGGTCAGCTGTTATCCTGCCTGATCATAAGACAGTGCTGCCTGAACTCACACTGTTTTGCTCTCTGTGATGTGCAATATCCTTTATAGGATTTCTATGACCAGCTGAATTCAGCATAATTTCTGCAAAAATGGTTCCCATGAAGTACAGTTAAAAGAGTCATGAGAAGCCCTTTGTTTCCATTGCACCCTGGGAAAATCTACAGACTGGGAGAGGAAAATATCCCAATTCTAAAAAAAGCATCCTCTCTACAAAGATGAGTGGAGAACTCCACAAGCATCTCTCGCTGTTATTGCACTCTTACCAGTGTGTTGAAGTCAGAACTTGATGGAATACTTTAGTAGTTCTCTGCAAAACAAGTATTTTTCCACAAACACTTTTCTCTAAAGCAATAGCAATTTAAATAAGTGATCCATTTTTCCTCTGAATAATACCCATGAAGAGTTGATTCCACAAATTTCAGCAACTCTATAATCACGAACATGCCAAAGCCCATCAGACATGATTTTAACCCAAATTAATATTAACTTCGCATATGACATCAAGGGAAATTACAACTGTTGTCAGAGCTTCAAACATCTCTATTCTGAAGCATTTAATATGCAATGGATAAGAGTGGAATTCTTCATGCTACACACAAGGGTAAAACTGTCCCACTCTTACTTAAAACCATGCTTATCTCTCTCTTTGAAATTGGTTTAAAAATTCAGGGAACACAAGGCTCTGTAATGGTATCAAGTCACCACACAGCCTCAAGCTGGTATCAAGGTACAAGGTATTGTCGTTCTTTTCTGCCCCCATCTCTTTTATTTTTCTGTCTGACCCCCAAGTACACTTTAATTTTCATCAAGAACTTATATTTTGTGCATATAAAAGAAAGAGAATTTCTGTGTTAGCTCCCAAATGAGACAGACACCCTCCAATGAGAGAGCACAAGAACGTATCTGGAGAATAAAAGTATTTTTGAATTATACATGGAAGCTTCAAATTAGTTCCAAGAATGGATCTCTTCTACAAAGTTTCATGGAACAGCAGCATGGACAAGCATGATTCATGAGTGGCCCAACTTATCAGCACACACTTTCTGTGTAGTCACACACAGGGGAATGAAATTGCCACTGCCTGTCCGACTGATGCATAAACACTTCCTTCTCACATCTCAAATCTGAAAGCAGAGACGTTTGAAAATAAAAACATTTTAAATTCTCCCTTGAAAAGAACTGTTAGCAATGCGGCTTAGAGAAGAACAGCTCAAGAGGTCTGCCCTTGGCCAGGCATCCAGCTGGGTTGAGGAAGGAATTTGCATCAGGTCAGGAAAAGGGTGGGTTTTGTGGCTCACCTGGCAGACTAGGCTCCACTGTTTGCTCAGGACACCCCAGCAAGTGAGAGGCATAGAGCAGCCATGGGATGGAGGACCTGGCAAGGGAAGCACTGAAGTTAGACATAGGAGATATTGAAAGGAGATAGAGGACAAACCCAAAAGGAATTGGATTTTGGTAGCATAACACCTATCTACAGCCACGCCTTCTTTCAGTGAGCCAAAAAAGAGGCTGCAACGGGAGCTGTGATTCAGCGGTGGCATAGGATCACCTGGAGGTTTATCCACATGCTGTCAGATTTATCCTTACACAAGAGAACATTTGTTTCAACACAGGGTTATACTGTCAGGAAAGTGCGGAATGTTACAACACCAAGTCATGCAGAGAGGAGCTCACTGCAGGGCCTGCCACAGCCTTCTCTGCAAAGCTTTGTCGCAGTAACAGCAACAGAAAGTGTTCAATACAAATGATTTCTTCAAGGCAGCTACAGTTAATAGACACCTGAGACCTCTATCAGACACTGTGCAGGCATATCACACATTCTGTGCTCAGGCAGAACACACCTCTGTGTTCAGGAGGCCAGCAAGCTTGATGTTTTATACCCTGCTCTTAAGAGGTGCTCTGAGTAATGACAGTAACGAGAGGCACATGCTGGCCCAGAAGCAAGTAGTGCCTGCAATGCTTGATAAACAAATCCTAGCTTTGTTTCCTGGCTGGAAATTGTTTGAATCTCTTGGAAATATTTTTTTAAAGTCTCTTGGAAAATCAAAAAGTTGTTTCCATGAAAAGGCTTCATTGCTTTCACCTTAAGGAAGAAATCACAATGGGTTTTTTCCCCCCAATCATTCAAAAGTACTTAAAAATAGTTTATTCTTTTTCTCTCTCAAGGAGATCACACATTAAAAAATCAATCTCATTATTTCAATGAAAAAAAAACTGTTTTAAAGAATTTTACTAAAGTCACTGAATGAGCACTTTGGTGACATTTACCACGTCTCATTAACAACTACCTTAAAATCTTATTCCAATTGTAAAGTTTAAGAAAATACAGCTGTCTCTTTCATTGTTTGGGGGTTTTTCATTCGTTTCCTCCTTAGGCTTTCCGCACTGCCGAGCAGTATCACCAGTTAATTTTCCAAATGCCCACTAGAGGGATCATTTCCACAGGGCTCAGAGGCACAGCAGGCAAACCTCTCCATCAGCATCCACATCCCTCTCTTAAGATCATCAAGTTCAACTGAAAATCTAACACTGCCAGGCCCACCTCTAAATCTTGTCCCTAAGTGCCACATCTACATATCCTGGAGGCTAAGGGATCCTTCCCCCTCTACTGTGACTATCCAGCCTTGCAGTGCTCACAATATACCCAAGCATGCAGTACCTCAGGCTGCCAGCAAAGCATGTGTAGTCTCAAAACAACAACAAAACCACTTTAAAAAATGAGACCAATGAAAGGGACACAATAACAAAAAGAAATTGAAGGTGGACAAAAGCTCAACCCATTTTTACTGATTTTTCAGGAGCTGTGCTCAGAAGCTTTGGTGAAAAGCAGTTCTAAAATCAGACAAATAGGCCAGTTGTTAGGACTGATATTGACCCTGGAACAAATGATATCTTATTTGTCCGTACAGGGAGAGGTTGATCTCATTCAGGGCACTGGGAAATGACATGAACAGGAGGCAGGAATGGGTCAAATGGATTTTGCCAGTGCCCCAGAGGTGATGTCTGGCCTAGGAAGACTAGAAGAGCCTGTGGAAAGAGATAGCCCAGAGGCTGGTGCCTGCGCTCAAGGTGAGCACTTAATGGGCCTTGTTTGCAAACAAAATGAGCGTGTCAAGGGCATAGAACCATTTATAGCATCTAGAGATTAAGAGAGTTCAGGGTATACAATCCATCTTTACATACAGAGAGCAAATTCTTAAAGGGCTGTTAACCACCTCATCAGTGAACTCAAATCATGAGGTGAACCCAACAGCCACCAGGAAAGGCTGATAGCAGAGCAGCAAACTCAGTGCCACCAGATTGCTCCAATAACTTGCACAAATGGGCTCCAGGATCTGCGTCACGGACCCGAACACAACTGCTGTGTAGGCAGAGGGTTTGTCATGACGTCTTGCTGTTTGGTAGAAAATGTCTCATTCTGCCGCTGCTTCATTGGTCTTTTTCAGCAAACAGTAATTTTATTTTTTTTTTTAAAGAAAGGTTCTGCAGAAGTGACTTCTAATTGCAAATCCCTACACCATATCTCCTGGCTACAGCAAAGTAATTTTCCATCCTTTCTCAGCATTTATCTACTCAAGTGAGGAATGCTTTCTGCAAGGGAAATAACTTCCACTTCAGACTGGCCCTGATACTCTGCTAGATAAACTTAACACAGAGAATGGTCCTGCAGTGGTAGAAAGAAGAGCCTCCAGGGAAGACTCAGAAGCATTGGTTTGTCCTACAATCAGAAGATGCATGCAACTTGTGTCCAGGACATTCCACTCCTTGCAGGGAAAAGAGGTCATATTTTATGACTGGCCAGTGATACTTCAATAACCTATAAAGAAAATCAGATACGTCCGCTGTAGGGGAGAAAGTGCAATGGAAAAGTCTTGCGTATTACATTAGGAGAGTTATTGAGTTCAAACTGGTAATTATCCTGGGTGAACTTCTCTTTAGCTTCCATGTCACTGATTTTTATTTAAAATATCTCAAACATTAAAATGTAGATATCTGTGTCACATGCATTGCTACCTTTGTGCCTGCATGCAACAGCGATAACAACTAATCTGGTGTTTTTCTAGAGCAGAAAAGAAACAAGGACTGTCATGCACATCACGGAAGAAATGGCTAAAAATTAGTTTCAACACACTGCAAGAAAATTTATTTGAAATGCCCATAATTAAATGAACTGGGTATGGAGTGGGGGGTTTGTTTGGTTTATTTTTTAACTTATAATTGTGTTTGGCCTTTGGAGCAGCCAAGTTTTCTCCCAGCTCAGAAGTAGGCAGCCCAAAAGCAGAGGAAACTTCAGAAAAAGAATTTCAGAAGGTTTTTGGAGGAAGGGTTTCAGATGAAAGAAAATGAGATAGCCTTTAGCTGTATTTCTTATAGCTTTTCCTTAAATAATTCCCAGGCTTTGAAATACTTTTTTTCTACTCTATCCTGCTTTCTAATACTTACATCTATACTTCAGAAGGGCAGGCACTGATCTCTCCTCTTCAGTGACGAGTGACAGGACCTGAGGGAAAGGACTGAGGTTGTGTCAGAGGAGATTTGGGTTGGATATTAAAAAATGGTTCTTCAACCAGAGGGCCATTGAGCACAGGAATAGACTCCCCAAGGAAGTGGTCACTACACCAAGCCTGACAGAGTTCTAGAAGTATTTGGATAATGCTTGCAGGGTCTCTTTTGTGCAGGGAACAGAAGTTGGATGATCCCTGTGGGTTCCTTCCAACCCAAGATGTTCCATGATTCTATGACTTGGAATATTTTACCACTTTTACTGTGGAAAAGCTCTATCTTTCCCTGGAAGGTAATTTTTCCTGTCTTTCCTGCACACTGATCTTAACTCCATCATCACTATGTCCCATTAGTGTGCTGATCATTAGTGATCATTAGTCTGCTGCTATCAAATATAAAATAGCCTTCCTAGGACTATTTACATTTCCTGGATTTTAATCACATCATGCAGGAAAGTATCTTGAAAATGGTTTAACTCCACACTCACCAGAGTTTAGTGGAAAATGGGCAGATATCTGATAAACCTGGTTCCTACGACAAGGAGGAAATGTGTTCTTTCAGGCAATCCTCTTTGAGACAGAGATCTAATTTAAGAAAGACCACCTTGGCTGATCAGTTTATTATGATTTTCAGGCCTGAAATTTATTGTGTTTCTCTCAGGTACTTGCAGCACTATTTTTCTCCCAATAAGTACTATTTTAACACCACCTGTTTTCAGCATTGCCCACTAATAACCAGAATGGTTTTTAAAAGGCATTATTAAGTAATCTTGTAGGCTTCTGCTTGCTAGGTACTGTTTATAATGCTGTAGATTAACACCTTAAAGGAGAAATTTCACTAACTAGATTTTAAAATCGTATTTTGGGGGAAAGGGAAGTTCAGATCAGTACTGTTCAGAGATCTTCCTTTACATACTTTTTTAAGCCTTGCCTCATACTTCACCTGAAGGATGGCCCGCACTGGTTTATTCATTATAATTTCCTTGTATGAGGAATGTAACAGTCAGCCTAAGACAACCAGCACCAGCCTCTTCCCCTGTGCTATTTCATCTGCTTTTGTCTAACAACATCTTGAAATACTTGGGTTTATTACTTTGGGATTGTGTGTACTGGGCACACCTAAATGCAGCTGTTTGGGGGGGGGGGTGTGTCTTAGCACACATGAACCTGAACAAATTGAACAAATGCATCCTCTGCAGTATTGCCTTAAATGAAAGGATGAGTCAGGAGTCCAGCAAGAGGTCCCTCCCACATCCAAAAAACCCATAAAGCTCCCTACCAGACCCTGAGACAGCAATCTGTGACTCCCTGTGAGGACCTCAATGAACCTGGATCTTCAACAGGCTGAATTCAAACAATGTTAGCAGACCTGACTCTGCCTCTGCAGCTGAAGTACTGCAGATGGCAATGTGGCACAGGTGACAGTCTGGCCTGCAGCACCTCGAATAAAGAGATAAAAATGAAGAGCAAGGAGGAAATAGTATGAGGCTATTCCCATCCTGACAGAGGGTCAGCAGCAAGCACAGTTCCAGGTACCTCACAACCTGCTCCTCCTGGCAGTGCTGGAGGGACAGCAGTGGTATCAACAGCACAGCACTGCCAGTCTCACTCTGTGAGCAGTTTATGTAGAAGACTGGAGAACCATGAGTATATTTAGAAGTGGCAACGAGGAGAGAAAATGCTGGTTTTAAATAAGTGGGGGGGGGAGCTACTAAACACTGGTAGCTTAAAAATTCTAGATCTTCATGAAGTCATTTTCATAGCTGCTTTACAGAAAATCACTCTTTCTTCTGGCTTAGGAAGGCATGAATCAGTAGCAAAATGGAGCTTCACCGGCAGCATGATTCATCTCACCTTTGACCACCGCCTTCTGTCTCTTCTATGAATCATTATTACAAATTATTACTGACTCAAGAACAAACCCTTTGGTGATACCAAAATTCCAGAGTCATCAAAAACTTTGACCATGATCCAGTACCTAGTAAGATCACTAGGATTTTAAATCTATTGCATTTCAGATTAGAATTGTTATTGAGAATTCAAGATACCATGGCACAGACCTTGATTTATTTCAGCATAAACCAGGTTTAATTCCACTGGCAACATCAATATGAAGCCAGTGCAAGTGAAAGATTTAAGTCAGTGCAATATTTATCAGGCTTGCATCTCTGGCTTATGTCAACGTAGAAAGAGCAACACTTAGAGCCAGGGTCTTACATAATGGCTCTGGAGATCATGCTGATCTTCAAGTCTAAAGGTGAAGTCTGACTCAGTCCTCTCTCTTCCCACCATTTAGTGTGAATTCCCATGTAATTTCTCTGTTTTACTGACATCTCACCTTCCCCTGGGGGATTTTGGGCATGGATGAAGGATGGGGACAAGAGACAACAGTCAACCTCCATTTCTCATAAATAAACCCAAAGTCTAAGGAGGCCACTTTTAATGTCTCTCAAGCAAGCACTGAACCTGACCCTGCTTAGTTGCATCAGGCCCGGACAGATACATGTAGAACCAAAGACTTCACTAAGATAACAGAAATATCACAACTCTTTCTGATTTTTCCTGTGGAATAAAACCTCAAGTGGGATTCTGTTTGCATTAAGCTACCTTTTTCCATTCTGAAATGCAAATGTCAGACTGCAACTCTAGGGGAGGGCAGCTCATCAGGGTCCCTCCCCCTGCTTTTTAAGGATCATGCAAGACATGCCAGGGAATTGCCATGTATATGTATGCTTCTCTTACTCCTGTACAGCTTCTGATTACTGGACAATGTGATAGAGGTGCATGCTTTCAAAAAGCAGACTAAATAGCTAATTACCTGCTCATTAAGAAACTCACATTGTTTAAAATAAGTGCTTAAGTTGTTCTGTGTACAGCTTACAGAAAGGAGATTTCTGGCTGCATAGTATGATAAGCAGATAAGAAACAAAGGAACTGCTTCGGGCAGATAATAAAATTCCTGATAGTACAGACCTCTGCTTCAACACAACTCCAGTTCAGCACAATTTCCATAAAAGTAAAGGTCATTACTTTTCATGTAGGACTTCATGAAATACTTCTTGGAAAGCATTAATTGAATTTTACTGCCAACCTAAGACAAAAGGATATCATCCCTTGACTGCCAGAGACCTGTGACCAAAGACCAAATAACTTCCTTTCTGAATCCACAGGTGAAGCACAAAGCTTGGTGTAGGCAACAGGACTAGGAGCCAGTCTGAGCATTCCTTTCAGAGCTGTAGACTCATTAACTTCTTAACCTCTTTACTAAGCCTAAGCTATTTATAGAACTGCTGAAATCAATGAGTCTGCTGATTAAAATAGAGCTACATGCATAAATCCTGAGGTACTAACTTACAACTGGACTCAGAATCACAAAACCTGAAGTCAAGACAAAGCAATCAGGAAACAACAGTAACACATGCTCCTGGCACCCCTTTCACCATAGCTAGCTTGGCTGACCACATCAAACACCATCAAAAGCAAAAGTCACATCAAAAAAGTCTCAGATCTACCAGAAGTTTGATAATTTGGTCTACATTTTAAACTCTTCAGATTCAAAAGCCTCAACCATTTTATGTTTCTAGTACATCTGGCAAAACAGGGATCTGACCTTCATTCTCAGGTGCCGGACTAATAAAGGAACAATTAGTAATATTTAGAGCAATAAACTTCAGTATATTCCTATATAGATTAACATTTTTAAACATTCACCCCTTAGTATGTGATCAAACAAGACTTCAGAGGGTTCCTTTACAATGCCCAGCTGGGCAAACAAAATTCAGCCTTATTAACATGATCTTATCACTGAAAGCCCAAAGGAAAGGGGGGATTAAAAAGAAAATAATTGAGGGGGCAGAGCCATTGGTTCAGCCAGGAAAAACAAACAGCTGTGATGGGTGCCACAGTGGAAGTTCATGAGGTTCAGTCCCACAGTGCCCATGATCTCAGTGAAGGTGGAATCACCAGTCTTTCAAATCAGCTGAAATTCATTTTCAGTTAATCAGATTGAAAGGTTAAGTGCCTGGAATCTTCACTCAAGATCTGTTAGATTTCTTTTCCTTAAATGTATAACGGCAGACAAATTAGTCAGAATCGTTTAATCATTCATACAAGAAAAGTTGCCTATCTCAAGGGAAGTGCCCTTGTAATCAGTTTGTAAATACAGTTGTATTAATCAGGTATAGGATAACAGGTTCAAAGCTGTAAACCCTGGAAATCTTTTACCATATGAAAGGTTATTATAGGCATTAACTGGTAATGTCTGCTTGTTATCATGACAGTGCCAGTTCCCCAGGGGTCAGGAGGTTTATGCTACAGCACATAGTGCTGAGTAAAAAGCATGTAGAAACCTCTATTGTCGCTGAACCCAAAACACCCTCTTTTCTTCCCACCCCGACAATAAATCAAGAACAAGAGACACATGCAAGTGCATTCTTCTTGACCTTGTGCTCAACCCAAGTGCTCTAAAATGCTCTCAGTGTCTGGAGAAAAATTGTGCCTCAGAAGATGCTCTGGGTTTTTCTGAGCACTCCTGTTGGGGGCAGATGGACCGAAGTGGCAAAGGCAGGAATGGGCTGAGCACAGATCAGCCTTGTGGCAGACCCAGCTGGCTACAGTCTAGCCGGACTGGTCTCAAGACAAAAAACAGATTTAAAAAAGAAGTGGTTTGCCAATGCTGTGGATGAGCAGGACCTCAAGGATGATCTTGAGGTTGTCTGTGGTATTTACCAAAGGGAGAACACTCAGCAGCTGGAGGGAGCTTTGTCTTGGAGTCACTATGTGACCCTGAAGGAGGACTGTGGAAAACAGTCAAACCAAACACTTCCCATATCCCTGATATTACATGGTTTCCCACAAAAGCTTTGAGGGTTCACAAGTATTTCCTTAAGCAGCAATATTGCAGAGTATCTTTGTATCGGGTCTCTTCTCCAAATTGCTTGAAACCAGTCACCATAGCCTTTTCTTTTCATGTTAGTGGTGGTGGTGGTAGCAGTAGTGTTAAAGAATGCTTCAGCTTTGCCACAGTAACTAAGCTGAGTTTTCACATCTTCAAACTTTCCAACCTCTGAGCAGTTTTCAATAAAAAAGAGAAAATTGGCCAGCAATGTATATTCAATATTCGGGTCTAGATATATAATTGAGCAGCAGTTCTGTAAAGGCTAAGTTAATGTTCAAGTTGACTGCATTTTCAAGCCCTAGACCTGGTCACTTTGAATGACTCCCTCTTAGATTTTTTGCAGGACCAAGTTAAGGAGGTCTCCTAGCAGGAAGCCAGCAAGTGCAAATTGGGCAGCAGCATGCTGGGGAGGGAGAGATTGGCAGCCCTGAACAGATGGGCAAGGAAGAAAAGAGATTAGGGGGCCCCTGGATGACAAGGGAGAAAGCATCTGAGAAGGGCAAGCAGAAGGAGAATCATCAAAGGGACTGGAGGGGCCAAAGTTTGGAGTCCCCAGATAGAGACAGGGTGGAGCAGGGCCCTGAATTCTTGTGGAGGGGTGATAAGAGCTGGTCAGACTGTGGCTATTGCCAGCGAAAAAAGTATATTGCAATCGTAACTACCCACTGTACAAAGCAGTAGGAGGACTTTTCCAAAGGGACTGGCTCTATTTGCCTATCCATGCCCTCTTCTTTTCTTCCTGTGCACATCTGACTAACTTTTAAACACCACCTTTGTGCTGCTCTCTACCCAGATCAACCACAGCAGGGAAAATCAGTGTGAACCCCAGGACAAGGAAAGTCCACCTATTATGCCTCTGCCCTTGAGACAGCTTCACTACCTAGCAGAAAGATACATCACACAGCTGGGATCCACATGGCAGTGCTCAATAATGGTACAGAAAATATACCAAACACACAAAAAACCCTGATGCTAGATGCTGGCAGTTTCTGCCAGGCAGGCACAAAGGGCAACTGTGAAGTCCTGACGTACTGAATTGGTCCAATTTCAAAATGATAAGCAGGAAGGAGACACCAGAGAGAAGATATCAGGGATACCCAGTAAACTGTATTTGTATGGAACTGGGACTAAAGTAAGAACTTGCATTTGCTGATACATGGTAATAAATATGGCCATATATGTGTATTATATGTGTGTGTGCATGCAAAAATAAATACATGCATATATGTGAATGTGCCCTAAATATGAGACATTTCTCCACTTCATCAGACCCGCTGCTGCTGGCACTTGCTGTGGAAACTGCCTCTATTCTGCTAGAGACTCCATACATCTCTTCCTTATGGATCCTTGTCCTGAAGCCACATTTGCCCAGAATGTTTTTTGCTTTGTATGTGTCCCATACAAAGAAGGTTACCCTGACCCACGCAGCGCAGGCATGGGGCTGCACAGAGATGCTGGATTCAAAGAAGGCACAGGCACGCTGCCGAACCCTTTGGCCAAGTGAGCAACTGCTTTGAAAGAGCTCTGTGAGCCAGGCTCCCCTTTGTTCCCCTCAGCCTCCTGTTGCTGCTGCCTCACATGATTATTCTTTGGCCAGGACACAAAGTGCTTGGAGAGACAGTGTCTTTCAGAAGGAAACTTAACATAAGTGTTAGTTGGGGGTTAGAGGAGAGGGGTTGCAAATATAAAATAATTTGCAGAAGCCTTTGACTTCTGGCAGAAATAATATATATATACATGTACAGGAACCAGGAGGAGGTGGGGGTGATTGCCATGCTGCTCCATGGTTCCTGGAGATCCCCACTGTAGCCAGAAAAATAAATTTTCATCCCCTTAAGGTGACGGCTGAGTCTCTGTGTAACCCCTCCTTCCTGTGCTGGCAGCCCAGTCCCCTGCCACATGGAGAAGAGCAGAGCACAGGGACAGATTTTGGTGAAAATAGCCAGACCTTCCTTCTAGCCCATGTAATTTCTCTTGCTTCCACCAGCAGATAGTTTGCTCATGTTTTCCTACATCAGAAACCAAATCCCTTTCTTGGGCTGGCAAAGAAGGACAAGGACATTGATGCACAGTCTGTCAAAGCCTGGCTTTGGGAATAGCCTTCATATCAGCCCAACCACTAACCCAAAAAGATCAGTTTCCTTCTTGGAGGAGCAATACCCTGCCTTACAACCAGGAGGAAGCATAATCCATTTCATCATTTGTAGAATTTAACAGCTCTCAGGAGAATATTACCTTGGGATCTCTGCTTTTGCTTTTCCCTTTCTTTTCAGTGCAGTCACACAGTGCCAGCATATTAGCATCAAAGTTGGACCGGTGTTACTTTTAGGGGTAGATGGACTTGCTGTCACTATGAGTGTAAAGAGCTGGTTGATTAAGATCAGATTTTGTATTTCATACAATAAAGGGCAGAGGCAAATAGGAGTTACTGCAAAAAAATGAAAAAACTATGTCTGAAGACAATGGGAATCAAGGGAAATTGTAAAAATCCTCAACACATTTTCAAGTAAGTCACTCCCCTTCAAGTAAAAGGAATAGGAGGCAGAAAGGTGCCTACATTACTGCCCACTTCTAGATGGCCTCAAAAACTATGCTGGAAATCACAACTGGCACCCAGAGAACAGGGTCTGTGGGGCTGCTCAGGGAGCTCCCCAGGCTCCCACTCTTCCCTCTCTGAAAGCCTCAGCAAATCGTTCCTGTGAGCAGCTGAAGTTGTTTGTCCTGGGGGATGTGCGATGTCCCTTTGCCACAGCACAGGCACAGACAGGCAGAGCAGATGATCCACCACAGGTCTTTTCCCCCAGAGCTGGCCTGGCTGTGGGGGAGGAGCAGGACCCTCTTCCTCCTCAGTGAGGGCTGGGGAGCAGCTCCTCTGAGCACCATGCAAAAGCCGTGGGGGCTGTGATTATCTCCCCTTGTCATGAGTTATCAAGCTACACCCAGACAATACAGGGCTCACTGAACATCCACTTACACTCCTAGAAATTACTTACCAGTAAAGTTCATGAGTAGAAAGGTGTTCCCCAGATGACAATGTCACCATAATCATTTGGGGGCAATTGTTTGAAGTGTGCACCAAGCAGCACAAAGAGCTGCAGGTACTGTGCTGCTGGTGGGTGTTTTGTCACAGCATAGACCCTGCATAGTGCTGGGCACTTAAAGCCCGGCCATAAAAAAACACTTTCTGTGACCAATTTGGGCAAAGGAAACTGGGGTATGCAGAAAGGCTACCATCCCAACTTCACATGGCAACTCTAAAAAGAAACAGCTAAGTAAAGAGAGTGTTGCTCTCCAAGATGTCATGGCATTCACTGTGCTGATTTCCCACTGCCTGTTGTACTTCCTGGTTTACAGCTTGGGGGATCAGCTCATCCACATCAGATGCTTTTTACAAGACTGATTTTTACGATGTTTCTTTAAAAAGGGTTGCTTTCTCCCTTTTGAATTATGCAATCCTTTACTTACAAAATTTTCTGTACTTTAGGCTGTGGACCTACTGTGTCATGTCAATGACTTGTATAAGGTCATCACTAGGTTATTTCCCCACATGAACCCTGAAGTCTCTTACCATTGTTTTGTTTCCACCTCCTCACCACACGGGGGTCAGTGACGTGTGGTTAAACAGACACAGAGCTTTATTAAACATGGGTGAACATTGAAAAAAAATAAGAATATACTAGGACCATAAGGAGGCAAAACAAAGGGCAGTGCCATATCAAACGTGCCACTTGCCTCGCACCTTTCATTTCCAGAGCCATGCAAGTAGCTGGGATTGATAGCGTTATCTGCTGACTGCACTGCTGATCAGGGCAGCCTCTCCCCTCCCAGCCTGCCCTGTGCACTTATGCAGAGGAAAGACAGAAAACCTTTCCACCCTAGAGCCCAAGAAACCACCAGAAACCTTGTCTTCTTTTCTACTAACAGGTTCTGCTACCTTGCAAAGCAAAGCAGAGGCTCAGGGACCGAGGCCCTCATCAGTATCGGCCAATTAAACCAAAACTGGGAATGAACCATGATTGTCTGTATTGGTAAGGTGTTCAAGCATTTCACAGTCCATGTCAATTACTGCTCTCTCAGCCATTTCTGGGCACAGTCCAGTGTCAAGGACTTAATCTGAGCTGGCCCTCAGCAGGGAGCCACCCTCTCCCAAAGCAAGCACTATCTCCCTAGCATAGATACAAGCTTTGGTGTGCCGGCTGCTCTCTGTGCCTGGGAATGTCCCCAGGTGTAACTAATTGACTAATATACAAGTAGTTGATATCAACTCATGGTTGTTCAAATGCCTGCTATCTCTATTGACCAAGATATGTGATTCTTTCATCAGACAGCCAATGTCACTTCAGCAGAGACACGTTCAACCACAAATCTCCAGTGGGTCCCTAGAGAGCTGATGGTAAGCATTGCAATTACACTATTCCAGCTACCCTTTTACAGCAAAATAACTCTCTGCCTGTAAAATACAACTAGGACTCAACAATAAATTCCATATTTGAATCAGAGGGCAAAGCTTGTGTCCTTGAAGAGACAGAGGCTTACTCTTCCCTGATGAATACCCCATTAACTTCCATTGGCATTTCATTGCACATCCCCTACTCTGTTTTACTGAACCTCCACCTTATCCTAACTGGAAGATTCATCAACATCCCCCCAAATACATTCTAAATTTGCCAGAGAATTTAACTGACCCTTTTCCCCATTTGTGGTCACTGCTATTTCCTCAATTCTTACTACAGCTTTGGGTTAGAACAAGATCTCCCCCAGATCAGAAAGAGCTTTCCCTCAGCAGATAGACATGCACCTATTTGTAGGGAATCCATAGCAGCCACCTAAAATATCCGTGCCAAAAGGTGTGGGTTTAAAACCACATATTTGGAAACACAATAAGCTGTAATTGAAACTACATGTTATAACTTGAATGCACAAACATTTTGTATAAATTAATATTGAATGCATAAGAAAATATACAGATTGTGGACTTTTTTTCAGAAGCTGTTTTTAAAAACACAATCTACCACATCCAGCCCAAACTCATCCCAAATTCTGTGGCTTCTCAGAGAGTAGAAAAGCACCAAAACAGTAGCAGGCCCATAAGGTGGAAAATATCTTCTGCTCCAGAAGGGCAGAGTAACAAAATAAGGGTCTCTGTCTAGAGAATTTCAATTTCAAGTGCCTTATGTCAGTCTGTGCAGCAGGGAAACTGCTCCTTAGATGTCAGGATTAAAACCACACAGTACAAATCTCTCACTCCTTCTTATCCTGAAAGGGTGTTTTTTCAACATTTGTTGGTCAGAGCATGATGTCATATCTTTATAAAACAATTCCAGATTCTCTGTGGCAGCATCACTGCTGTAATTTTCACATACAACCAATAATGGTTAGGTTAAATCCTCAACATTTATTTTCTGTTCATGACTTCTTTTTCTTCTTCAGTATATTTTCCCTCTCTGTAAAGAAACAGGAGAACTGGCTACCCTGGACAAAGAGAAGGCTGAGATTCTCAACAAAATCTTTATCTGTCTCACCTCTGTGCCAGGCAAGATCATGGAGCAGATTCTCCAAGGAGCTATGCTAAGGCACATGGAAAACAAAGCGATGACTGGTAACAGCCACTGTGGCTTTACAAAGCAGAAAGGATGCCTGACAAATTTGGTCACCTCCAATGACAGGGCTACAGCTGTGGTGTATGGGACAGAACAACTGACATCATCTATGTGTATTTTGCAAAGTGTTTGACACTGTACTACATGACACCTTTGTCTCCAAATTGGAGAGGCATGGATTTGATGGGTGGATGGATGGATCACTCGGTGGATAAAGAACTGGCTGGAGGGCTGCGTGCAGGGAGTGGTGGTCAAGGGCTCATTGTCCTTGTGGAGACCACTGACAAGTGGTGTCCCTCAGGGGTCAATACTGTAGTAGCCAATACTATCCAGTATCTTTGTCAGTGACATGGACACTGGGCACCCTCAGCAAGTTCACTGGTGGCACTAGGCTGTGCGATGCAGTCAACACTCTGGAGGGGAGGAATGCCATCCAGAGGGATCTTGACGGGCTGGAGAGCTGGATGCAAACCTCAGGGAGTTCAACAAAGCAAAGTGCAAGGTCCTGCACCCGGGTCATGGCAATCCCAGACACACCCACAGGCTGGGCAGAGAAGTGATTGAGAGCAGCTGCTTGGAGAAAGACTTGGAGGTCATGGTGGATGAAAAATTCAGCATGAGCTGGCAGTGTGTGCTTGCAGCCCAGAAAGCAAAGGAAATCCTGGGCTGCATCCAAAGCAGCAGGGACAGCAGGTCAAAGGAGGTGATTCTCCACCTCTACTCTGTTCTGGTGAGACCCCACCTGCAGTGCTGCATCCAGATCTGGTGGCCCTGACATAAGAAGGACATGGAGCTGTTGGAGCAAGTCCAGAGAAAGCCACAAAGTTGATAGGAGGACTGCACCACCTTGCCCAGGAAGACAGGCTGAGAATGATGGGGCTGTTCATCCTGGAGAAGAGAAGGTTGTGGAGTGATACCTTCCAGTATCTGAAGGGGGTCTACAGGGAAGCCCAGGAGAGACTCTTCCTCAGGAACTGCAGTGATAGGACAACAAATAATGGGTACAAATTGAAAGAGGTGAAATTTAGGTTAGATATTAGGAAGATACTCTCTACTGTGAGGATATTAGACACTAGAACAGGTTGCCCAGGGAGTTTGTGGATGCTTCAGCCCTGGAGTTCAAGACCGGCTTAGATAAATCCTTGAGCAACCTGGTCTAGTGGGAGGTATCCCTGCATGTGGCAGGAGGGGTGGGACTACGTAGTGCTTAAGGTCTATTCCAGCCCCCTAACATTCTATGAATCCATGTATAATCTTAATTTTGTCAGGAATCGCTTTAAAATTTTTTCAGTTCTGTATTCCAAATCACTGGTCATCCCTCATCTACAAGCTGAGTAACACCAACCATGGACAACATACTGGCCAAACCTGAACTGAATTTCTTACGGAGCATTTATGTAGCATCTGCCACTCAGACAGACTGAAAGGATTAAAAAAAACCAAACAAGCACAATGACCACTGCTTCCTCATTGATTATTGTTAACCAAAATAAGGAGGGACATGAACAAGTGGAGAATTGGACACAACAGGGTAGGGACCAGGTGGCAGATACCTGATACTGATGCTAAGAAGAGAGAAACATATGAGGGAACCTCCAGGATTGCTGCTCCAAAACCAGCACCTAAACTTGTAGTATTAGACCTCATCCCATTCCTAGCACACACATTCAGATCATGAAACCCAGAAGTGAGAATCACAACATACATGTTCAACTTCCTCCATGTGGAAAATGCAAGGCTGCTTGCAGAAGAAAAGCTTTTGAATATTGATCCCCTTTTCTTCTAAATAAATACAGAATTTGTAGCATTAACCATTTCACAAGCTGAGAACAAAATTCACTCATACAAAGGTCTTCAAATTATCCAAAAAGACACAAGCTCTCTACTGCTAGCATACATCAAGCTCAGAACAAAAGTTTATTTAAAAATACACTTTATTTACAAGGCATTCAAACTTCATTTTGATAAAAATATAGTTGTACATAAAACCTTAAGTCATTTCTCACTAATGGTTAATAAAACCATATTGAGATTCAGCAATCATGGAAATTTTATTTTGGCCCATTAAATCACATAAGGAACAGAAAAACTGGAGGACACTTTAAGCAACACTGCTCCATAAATGTAACAATCTCATACAGTGACATCCTCACATCATGGTATCACTCTCCAAATAAAGTATTTAACATAAAAAGTGCTTCCACTACACAGCAGAATAAATAGTAGAATTTATAGGAATATTCATAACTTTTGAATTACCCCAAGATGTTAATGAATGACCAATGATTGCTCCTGATTTCATTATACCTTCCCAGGTTTAATCAACCTTTCTTAAGAAGTTGATTCAGGTAGAGTGTTTATAAAGAATTTAATTATACATAAACACATGTGTTCATATCTCAGGATGACTACTTAGATAACACTTTACACAGACCACAGGACACAAAATAGTCCTTGGAGTAGCTCATATCAAGCCATCCATAGAACTTGGGCACTGAACTTCACTTTGGGAAAAATGCAGGTGCTGGCATGTTCCCTTCACAATTCAGAATAAACAGGAGTATTCTGGACAGTAAGCATTACAATCAGGAATGGGAGAGGGAAAGAATAGGAAAAAATAAAGAAGGTCAAAAATTGGTTTGCAATGATAAGGTGTGTCACATAGCAAAACCAGAAAGTGGGTGTACTTTAATAGAATGGACTGCAAAAATTAAACCAATGCATAGAAAGGTATTTCTAAACTGTATTATTGGTACAACACCATGACCAGGCTATCAAAACCATCCTGTTTTTATTGAAGAGCCAATGAAAACAATATTAAAAGGAAAAAAACACACTTGCACTATGAGTCAAAGTAAGTGTTGTAAAGAAGACAAGGAAAAGGAAGCCATCTAAAAACTGGTAAAGCAAAGGCAATACTCCTGAAAATAGCAGCAGTTTTCTTTATAATGAAGAGTAAAGGCAACTCCTGCATTTAGAGAGTTACAGAAGAAGAAAACATTAAAAATCTAATTGACACTTTAGGCACGTATGAAAATGTGACAAATTGATTTCCTTTAAGAAAAGGCACATGACTGATGAAGGCCAGTAAATTGCTTTTGCTTTCAATGTCATGTTAACTTATTCCAGGTTTCACTTTTACTCCAGAATGATCTGGCAAGCCTAGCGAAGGTTTCATCAACATCCTATTAGATCACATGTGTGACTGGCCACGGATCACATCCACAGGAGACCAGTTGAAAGTCACACAGAATTTAAGCAGATTTCCTTTGCCACCAGCAGCAATGGACAGAAAGGGACAATCATTGCAATAGAACCCAAAAGCCATGAGAGACAATCATAAGGCAGTGCTTGAAGAAGACAGAGCAGCACAATCAACCTGCATTTGCCAGGGAGGGAAGCAAAGCAATTCAGCTAAAGAGGACAGAATAGCGATTTAATGACAGTGCAATAGACTACAAAACGGAATTTAGAACTAGTGTCCATAGATAAGGGCTAGCATGGAAATATACTGTATCTCAAAATGAGGGAAGCCTGCCTCAACAGAATTAGAAGAGATGTGCCAAGAACTGAAGGGAAATAGGCCAATACAAAATACACACAGACTGGAGTGAATTCTCCCACAGAAGTAGAGAGGGGACATACATTACAGGAAAAAAATACTTTGTTACTCAAAGGAAGGCAAAGATGCTGGTCAGAAACCTTAGTTGAATACCCTGAAAGTCCAAACACAAAAAAAAAAGCAAGGTTTATCTTATAAATAACATAGCTCTGTTGGTTTTGCCTGCCTAAATAATAAAGCAAATTTAAAATGTTTGTTTTCTAGATATGAAGATTTCTATAATCCCTGGTATTTTCCCACTTATTCACAAGCAGCAGTCACTGTTCATTCAACCAGACAAGAGAAAAGAAGTTTAAGAGTGTTATTTGATTGTATTTTCAGGTTACAACACTTCTGAAAGTTTAAAAAAATACATAGCCACGGTTTTAACACTGGAAGAATAAAAATTGTCCATTTTGACAAATGCCCCAGCATCACACATACTAGTTTTCTTTAATCCCAGAGTAAATACTGCCATTCCAGCTTTCAACCATTCAATAAAATGTGTGTGTATACATATATACATACATGTATATAAAATTACCTGATTTAAGATACAAATAATTATGCATAATTATGAAAGAATGCTTGTTTTAGAGGATATCTGGGAAGAAAGTTCTCCCACAGACATTGTTGTTATTTTGGGAGATTTCCATTCCAGTTCTCAAAAACACGATAAATATATTTGCTACTTACATCTAAGCATCATCATAGATGAAAATAAAGAGGAAAAAAAAAGAACAGAAGAAAGGACTGTCTTACTGTCAGAGACTTCATGGCACATGCTTTAAAAGACAGAGCAATTCTTACAATGTTTCCTGATTTACATTAACTCGTGCAATAACTGCCAAGCAAGATCCTGCTGCTGCTGCCGCCAACGGATTCAAAGGGGCTGGAGGATCAAGATCTTAATTATATTAACAAATAGGTTAATTTATATAATACAAATTTACAGTGAAATGGTATAAGACACCTTAATTCACCCATCTGTTCAAAAGGGGTAATTACAATTCTAGAAATGTTCTATTTAGACTGGAATCACTGCTTCAGTAAATACTACATTCCAAGCAGTAAAATATCCTGCTGTGTGTTTTAATATTCACTGAATTATTGCAATCATCTTTATTTATAAGGAGGTTGCTGCTTTTAAGCCATCCTTACAAGGAGGTCCTGGTATTTTCCCAGCCCAGGCTGGAAATCAATTTGCTGTTTCTGTTAAGGTGTCACTGAGGTAAAGACTCCACTATTTCACAAAGGTGTCCCTGTGAATAAATGGATAAAATAGCCTGTCCAGGCCACACAGAACATTGAAAGGCTGCTTTTGCCAGCAAAATGTGTTTGGAATCTTCTGCATAGCCAGAGAGACCAAGCACTGGACTCAGTGTGGATTGGGTAGTGAGTCTCCCAGAAATGTGTGGAACACACCTGACTGAAATCCAGCACTGGTGGCAGGGCACATCACCTTGTTTTCCTTAGAGCACCCTTGCATACTTTCAGAAAAAGCAAGCAGCAAAAAGATAGTGAACTCCTTCACTAAATACACTTTGAGATACACCTTTGGGCAGAGGGAGGAGGGTCAGGGCAGAGGGTAGGGTTCAGACCTTTAAAACTAGCCAACAAGAAATGATTGAGACTAAACCAAGAAAAATTTCCTGGTTTAATTTTTTTAAAGCTCCCTCCAAGTGATAATACTGCATACAGGACTTCAAAGGTGCTTTCTTAATTAACACAATTTTAAATTGTGACTTAATAATAGAATTGCAGAATTTCAACTGTTCATAATAAGCACATTAGCTTATTTATTCAGCATGAATGATGACAGATTCAGTGTTAAAGATAATGCAATCATCCTGCACAATGATGAAATAAGACCATGGCTCTTAGAACTTGTGTTGTCAGGAGAAGGATGAAAAGAATTTTAAAAGACTGAGTTGTATAATCACAACAGTAAAAAAGATAAAAGTTAATTGGATGACTGCCCTCATTTCCATTTCCTAGAATCATTACAGACAATGTTAGTAGGTACTTATTTGCTTTCATGACAAACAGTCTATTCCTCTGCACACACATCTGTGATTAGGCTGGGACTCCTGTATTACTTGTAGAGAAGCAAGACCAGCTTCTGCTCTGTCCCTAAATACAGGAGTCAATCAAGAAAACAACATAAGTTAAAATTCCTGAGTGCTTCCTCTTAGACACTCTTAATCTCATTCACAAACCCCACTGGCCAGAAGTGTTACTGTTAAAAAATGAACTGTCCATGCAAAAATGCGGTTGAAGGATCAGTAAAGCATCTCTACTGAAGTCCTTTATAAATATACAGTACTTCAGCCCAGTACAATCATTAACTGGCCACAGGGCTTTCAAGGAACAGCTCACTTCAGCAGGAAAGGCCAGAGTTTCTTTCCCAGTGCCACTGGCCATGAACTGCAAACATCAGTGCAGACAGAGAGCGATACACCCCATCCACCCTAACAGTTTGGTAAGGAACTGGGTAAGGCTGCACCACAAAAATCACATGAATGCAATAGCCTTAGTGGAAATCTTAATCCTTCTTTCAGGTACAAGGGGGTTTTAGGTGTATTTTGGTTTACAGCTAAAGCACAGGAATCTTTTTGCCACACCAACTTCAGCTACAACCACCGATGCCCCCCTTCCCAGCAAGGATATGTTTGCTCCATGAGAAGGTGACACAGAGCAGAGGGAATTGCCTAAAATCGTGTACCCCCCAACTGTGATTTGTCATTGGACGCATCACAATTTTTCACGCTTTTCACATTCTCCTCTACCACTGGGTCCTCTATAGGGATTTCAACGTCCCTTTTCCTTGAACCATCGCCTTTGTGCTGTGCAGAAAGGGAGCTTTCACTTTTCTCCATGCTGCCATTCGTTTTAATCTGGGGGGGCTCCCTCTGGCTGCAGCACAGATGAGAGTCACAAGCTTTTGAGATGCAGGGTGAGCTGCACAGTACATGTGAGGTCTTGTGGTCAGCATACTCGGGCTGGATGGTCACAGAATGGACTCCTGCCTCGTGGAAAACCTTCCGGATTTTGTAAGCAGCATCTTGGTAATCAGAAGGGCTTTGGCACTTGATATGAAGACTGGCAATGTTCTTCCCACTTGCAAGCTCCCAGACGTGCACCTCGTGGAGGCTGCTAACCCCTGGCACACGAGCCAGTCTGTCAGCTGGAAGACATAAGGGAAGGGTATTAGGGGCTTTGGTGCACTGCCCAGTGATCAGCTGTCTCACTAGGCACCCTATCCAAAAGCAGCAGCATCAAAACTATCATTTTAGAAGATATATGCTTGATAAAATGTGTCTACTCCCACCTGCCTTCAGTTCAGCCTCCAGCTGATTGCATGAACAGGCCACCCTTCCTTTTGGATTCACCTGCCCCTCAGGCTCCCTAATGGCAATTCACCAGCTGTTCACAGAGGAAACATTACAGCATCACTGCTTCCATCAAGATCCCACATCTTTTGGTTTCTTTAAGCCTTGAGCATGATGGAATTCCAGACATACCCAGTGCTGCTCCACAATCAACCAGTGTAAACAGCACCTAAGAGCTACAAAATTAACCAACTTTAATGGAAAATTCAAAGATTTTGGAAGCCTTTCAGAAGCAGCCACCTCAGCATTGGAAAAGATTGTAACTCAATGTTGTTTCTTGCACAAATAACCCACACAAAGCATTAACAGCTCAAGACCTGGTATGTTTGATGTATTGTTGGAGTACCACATTCTCAAAATGCATGCTTTAACTAATCCAGAGAGATTTGAGTCACGTTGCTAGGACACAGGCATGTGACTATTTCTCACAGTTCTTGAGAATTTAGAGCTATTATGAGTAAATAATCCAAACATGTCATTCCACAAATAACATATGCATTGAAATACATCATTAAAATTTACAGCATTTCAACAACAAATTTGACTTACTCAGTAGTTGCATATTAACACCTTTGGGGACCATCTGCAGCAGAATAGTTGAGGTCTCCTTTATAAGTGGGAATGCAGAAGACAAGATGATGATCACCATGACTATGGTCAGGCTTGGATCAATGTAGCACTGCCAATTGCACGGAGCATCCCCCAGAGGACGTACATAGAAGATAGTAGCAGTAACTACCACGACCACAGATCCAAGTGCATCTCCCATAACATGCAAAAGAACACCTGAAACAAATGGCACAATTTCCATTAGTGGAGAGGGTTTGGGGTTTTCTGCTTTGTTTTGGTGTTTTTTTCTGGAGGGGATGTAATGCTGCATTTTTTAGGTAGGTTCACCTTGACATGAAGAACGCAATATTCCAGCCATTAATATCATAACCAAAGTTTACGGTAGCAGCTTTTGGAAAAAAACAGCAAGGGAAATACTGACTCTGAAGCACTGCTGTTTGAGTGGGATGCATTATTAAGCATGTAGGGTATGCTAGCGACTGCTGTCCAACTGCAATGCCATGGCAACACAAAATGTGCTTGCTGAAATGCATGAAGATTATTAAGAGATCCTGGCACATTAAATCTAAATTAAAAATTGATGACTAAATCTATCCATTTTACCCTGGAAGTTGAGAGTCACAGACCACCCCCAGTAAGTTACCCTCCCCCATCAGCTTCTGTGACACTGCTGAAATCTGAGAAATTGCCTAAGTGAAATCTAAGCTGGCTCCAAATACCCTCAGACTCCAATTTTCTGATCAAGCTTGATTACCAGTCATATTAAACCTTGTTCCATCAATACTACTAGTCTTCAGACCTGCCAAAAATCAGAATCTGGGTCTAGAATCAGTCACATGGCTTAGTGCCTGGACTACTCTGAGAGGAATGCTAGGTGCCTCTTTTTATATCTAATAAAGATGGTTTTGTACAAAAAGTAAAGACACAAAGTAGGCTTTTACAGTAACATATTTAGCTGCTCTTAAAACTACAATGACCAAAGTAGTCTTCCTGCTAAAGAGTTACAATAATCCAAGAAGTCTCTTTTTACTATTGTACATAAACTTCCCTCTTCCCATCACTGCTCAAATACACTCCAGTTTTGTTAGTTTTTACTGTTCAAACTCAGATGTTATTCCAACCCATGCCTAAATTCAGAACATCTCTCTCTAGATGAAGCGAATTTCTTTGTCAATACCTTTTATTTGTGGGCTGTGAGAGAAGAAAATGAACCATCTCCTTTTAACATCCCTATCACATACACTTTCAAATGAGAAGCAGTAAAAGGCTCCCCCAAAACTCATTAACAACACAGCAAAGACTATTGACAATGCTGTATACTGGATTAGCCCAAAAACAGTGCCTGTGCTGCTCTTTCTTGCCAGCTCTGGACATGCACCTTGATCTGTGTGAGAAATGAAGGCCACAACCTCTGGAGTTCCTCCAAATCACTTGGGTCAGATAAGAAAGTACAAGCTCCTGGTGAGTCCAGCTCTTTCTGCTGGAGTCAGGCGTGTTCTGCCCCATTTGGCAGACTACCATGGGGTTTTACTCCTCCTAACAGTGTTGCAGTGTTTCCTTTTCATTTACAAATAGTCCTGATTCAGCACGGGCTATCAGCTGTTGCACTAACAAGAGGGACAGGCAGGATGCAGTTGCATTGCCCTGGCAACTAACAAGAGAGCACAGCTTATAAAGAACAGGAAAATGTTTCAGAAAGCCTTCTTTAGAGTTAAGGAAAAAAAAACTAACTATGTCAGAATTTTGAAGAATTAGCAATTGAGAATACAGAATTTGGAAAAATGCTTATTTTATAATCTTAACGTCGTTAATGCGTATATCCTGGTAATGCAGCACAGCATTAGGGGTCAGACAGAAATGAACCCATTTCCCTATCAAATCCCAAAAGCTATGAATATAAGCTGAAACTGAAAATGAATTTTTACCAAATTAAGTCAGTATGGTAAGACCATAGGTAACAGTTTCCAACAGCTTGCATTTACTACTCTACATACGCTCAAGTAGTAAAAGGAATCATTTCACACTACAGTAATTAATCCTGCCAGGAAGAATTTATGGATTACTCTTCCTACCAGTTTTAAAATCAAGGAATCCATTCCTCTGCCAATCCATTTTGTCCTGCCATATTTTTCAGGGAGGTTCCAGTTCCACAACAAAAGAATTTTTTGCCAAGTGACCATGAAGTAAGTACAGTTATGTAATTAACTTAAAAGGAAAAGTATGGATTGAATCAGAATTTCAAAGACACGTACCTTTATGACTACAGAAGCAAGGAATGTTTATAAAGATAATAAAAATAGATTTTGCAAAAGTGACATATTAAAGTAACACTTAAAAATTTCTTTTCAAAAATCAAAGGTTACATGTATCTTAAAATAACTGTCAGAAAACTCCTTATCCTTCAGACATTTTTTGAAAGCTTCCAGCAGCACCTTTATACCAAAGCACTATGGTTCAGGTAAGCAAGGCCTTCTCTAAAGTAATTGGTTCCTTACTCTTCTCTCTGCCACTGAGTGTGACAGTTTGCTTATCCAGCTCCAGAAATCTTAACTACTATAATGCCATAATATCCAGTAACATCAACTTCTAGACATTAAAGCAAGTGTTGTGGTTCTAGCCCAAGGTTTGATTTTCTAAAGCATCATCCCTTACCAATGCATTTGTGCAGATCTGCAAACACTTTTGAAAGACACACACACACACACACCAAAAAAACCCCAGCAAACCCAGGTGCCTGACTGCCACATTGACCTCTCAAGCTGAATCCATGCAATGCAAACTTACACAACCTTGGGGCAATATCAGTTGCTGATTGGTGACCACCCTATCAAGTTCCAGAAGCCTGAAACTACTGTTCTGATTGAGGTTTCTGACAGTCCTTTCCTTGGGGACAAACTCAATTTTTTTTTTGCTGTGCTCAGAGTAGGTACAGGAATGCGTATGTATAGAAACACCTACACAGACAGGGAGAGACACGTGGGTAATTTATTCCTAGGAGCAGCTTCATGTTTCACTCCACATATTCCCAGAGGCCTGCCAAATTACAGCACAGGAAGGGCTGATCCTGTCACACACTCTCACAGGGCTGGGTTCACACTTCAGGGGCCTGCAAAAACACCATGCTGAAGCAGCAGCTTCAGAACCCTTTTCCTTAAGCTGACAACAAAACACTATGAACCTTGGGATGTAGAAGGATTTTTGTTTTCTGCCCAAAAGCATTTTAAGGTTGAAAACTGCTCAACTACATCAGTGACACTCAAAGATGCACCTCATGGCTATCTATGTTACCTTCCTGTAAAGCCTCTAATGATTTAAGCTCAGTGCAACAGTGTTTGCCCTTTCCAAATGTTCAGCTGCACTCTTTTAAGAATAAAAATCAAAATGTGAGCACACTGAGAGCCAAATCAGCATGACACTATTCTGTTAGCAGCACTACTTGTGCTATTCCATACAATCAAAATCTTTCTGCTAAAGATAACTGGATCCAAGTACATAGAAGAGTCCTGGACTTCTGTTCCTTTTCTTACTGATATTTATGGGTGTGTGTATGTAAATCTGAAATGGAAACCATGAAGTGTTTGAAGTTAATTTGACATTAGCAGTATACTCCTATGCCATACCTCTGATGTTCAAGGCTTCAGACTTTTTCTCTTTTTTCGTCTCAAACCCCTCTTCAGGGCTCTTTTGGTCATTTGGTGAATCACCTGCATTCAAAGAAGAAACGCTGTGTTGTGTATAAGTTCTACAAACAGAAAAAACATCAACCTTCTCAAAACCAACTTACTTCAAAGATGACAAGAAGAAAAACAAAAACAAGCCAAAACATTCCCCATGCAGCTCCCTGGGCAACGCCTCCTTCCCCCATCCCGAGGGGCCACCCAGCAGCCCGGGCTAAAGTACAAGGTGAAAGAGGCGGCGGGTGCCTGAGTGAGCTCAGTGAAAACCCCCGGAGCCCACGGGTGACCTTGGGGCTCTGAAATGGCCCAGAGGATTGGGCCAACAGCTCGGCGGGTCCC
>VZTZ01000019.1:31980-91156 GCA_013400955.1 Drymodes brunneopygia
GCCCGGCCCGGCCCGCACCGCCCCACCCGGGCACCGCCCCGCACCGCCCCGCCCCGGGCACCGCGGGCCCCGAGCGGCGACGGTGGGGACCACGGAATCAACCAAACCTGGGATAAATGGAAAATAGATGGGCCGCGGGAAGGCGCGGAGCCGGCGCGGCGGCGGGGGAAGCGCCCTCTCGGGCAGGCAGAGCTACCCGAGGTTGTCCTGCCGCGCTTCTGCCGCCCCGAGACAGTGAAGTTGCAGCGACCGATCCAATANAAATTTCTTTTCAAAAATCAAAGGTTACATGTATCTTAAAATAACTGTCAGAAAACTCCTTATCCTTCAGACATTTTTTGAAAGCTTCCAGCAGCACCTTTATACCAAAGCACTATGGTTCAGGTAAGCAAGGCCTTCTCTAAAGTAATTGGTTCCTTACTCTTCTCTCTGCCACTGAGTGTGACAGTTTGCTTATCCAGCTCCAGAAATCTTAACTACTATAATGCCATAATATCCAGTAACATCAACTTCTAGACATTAAAGCAAGTGTTGTGGTTCTAGCCCAAGGTTTGATTTTCTAAAGCATCATCCCTTACCAATGCATTTGTGCAGATCTGCAAACACTTTTGAAAGACACACACACACACACACCAAAAAAACCCCAGCAAACCCAGGTGCCTGACTGCCACATTGACCTCTCAAGCTGAATCCATGCAATGCAAACTTACACAACCTTGGGGCAATATCAGTTGCTGATTGGTGACCACCCTATCAAGTTCCAGAAGCCTGAAACTACTGTTCTGATTGAGGTTTCTGACAGTCCTTTCCTTGGGGACAAACTCAATTTTTTTTTTGCTGTGCTCAGAGTAGGTACAGGAATGCGTATGTATAGAAACACCTACACAGACAGGGAGAGACACGTGGGTAATTTATTCCTAGGAGCAGCTTCATGTTTCACTCCACAGATTCCCAGAGGCCTGCCAAATTACAGCACAGGAAGGGCTGATCCTGTCACACACTCTCACAGGGCTGGGTTCACACTTCAGGGGCCTGCAAAAACACCATGCTGAAGCAGCAGCTTCAGAACCCTTTTCCTTAAGCTGACAACAAAACACTATGAACCTTGGGATGTAGAAGGATTTTTGTTTTCTGCCCAAAAGCATTTTAAGGTTGAAAACTGCTCAACTACATCAGTGACACTCAAAGATGCACCTCATGGCTATCTATGTTACCTTCCTGTAAAGCCTCTAATGATTTAAGCTCAGTGCAACAGTGTTTGCCCTTTCCAAATGTTCAGCTGCACTCTTTTAAGAATAAAAATCAAAATGTGAGCACACTGAGAGCCAAATCAGCATGACACTATTCTGTTAGTAGCACTACTTGTGCTATTCCATACAATCAAAATCTTTCTGCTAAAGATAACTGGATCCAAGTACATAGAAGAGTCCTGGACTTCTGTTCCTTTTCTTACTGATATTTATGGGTGTGTGTATGTAAATCTGAAATGGAAACCATGAAGTGTTTGAAGTTAATTTGACATTAGCAGTATACTCCTATGCCATACCTCTGATGTTCAAGGCTTCAGACTTTTTCTCTTTTTTCGTCTCAAACCCCTCTTCAGGGCTCTTTTGGTCATTTGGTGAATCACCTGCATTCAAAGAAGAAACGCTGTGTTGTGTATAAGTTCTACAAACAGAAAAAACATCAACCTTCTCAAAACCAACTTACTTCAAAGATGACAAGAAGAAAAACAAAAACAAGCCAAAACATTCCCCATGCAGCTCCCTGGGCAACGCCTCCTTCCCCCATCCCGAGGGGCCACCCAGCAGCCCGGGCTAAAGTACAAGGTGAAAGAGGCGGCGGGTGCCTGAGTGAGCTCAGTGAAAACCCCCGGAGCCCACGGGTGACCTTGGGGCTCTGAAATGGCCCAGAGGATTGGGCCAACAGCTCGGCGGGTCCCGAGGGAAAACGAGAGGGAGAGAAGGGATGGGGAAGGGCGAGAGGGATGCTGAAGGGAAGGAGGAGTGGGGAGAGACGCGGGACACGAGGGGAAGGCGAAGTGCAGCCGAAAGGCACCTGCTTCATCCGCCTCGCCGTTCGGGGTGCCCCCGGGCACGTCCCGCAGCGCGGCGGCCGCGGGCGGGGGGGTGGACGGGCGTCGCCCACGGCAGCAGGAGCCCCAGTCCTGGAAGACGAGGAGCCCCACGACGTTGACGGCGAGGCCGAGGGTGCCGACGATGAGCACCAGCTGGGCGTCGTCTATGGGCCCGGGCCGGGCGAGGCGCAGGACGGAGTCCACAAGGATGGAGAAGCAGAGCGCGGTGAGGAAGACGGCGTTGCTGAGCGCTCCCACCGCCTCGGCGCGGCTGTAGCCGTAGGTGGCGCGGGGACCGCGGCGGCTGCGGCGGGCGATGCGCCCGGTGGTGAGCCCCACGCAGAGGGAGATGAGGTCCGAGAGCATGTTGAAGGAGTCGGACACCAGCGCGATGGAGTTGCCCACGTATCCGGACACCAGCTCGGCCACGAAGAAGCCGACGGTGAGCACCAGCATGAAGATGAGGCGGCACGTCTTGCCCGAGTACCGCCCCATGGCGGCCGTGCGCTGCCAGCCGGTAGCGCTCCGCGCCAGCGCCGCCGCCCNGCAGAGCTACCCGAGGTTGTCCTGCCGCGCTTCTGCCGCCCCGAGACAGTGAAGTTCCAGCGACCGATCCAATAATTACGGTCGTTTGGTGCTTTATTGGCGACCAAAGTGCCAAACCAAAGGACAGAGTGCCATCTACTGAGCCAGCTCATTTTCAGCCACCAGTCTTTAACGAGGTGTGTCAAAAAGCCAAACGAATCCTGGGCTGCATCCAAAGCAGCGGGGCCAGAAGGTTGAAGGTGATTCTCCTCTACTCTGCTCTGGTGAGACCCCACCTGCAGTTCTGCATCCAGATCTGGTGACCCCAGCATAAGAAGGACATGGAGCTGTTGGAGCAAGTCCAGAGGAGGACACAAAATTGACAGGAGCATTGGAGCACCACACTCATGGACACAGGCTGAGAATGCTGCGGGCTGTTCATCGTGGAGGAGAGAAGACTGTGGAGACACCTCATAGCAGCCTTCCAGTATCTGAAGGGGGGCTATAGGGAAGCCAGAGAGGGACCCTTCATCAGGAATGGTAGTTACAGAACTAGGAATAGTGGGTACAAACTGAAAGAGACAGATTTAGAGTAGTGAGGCACTGGCACAGGTTGCCCAGAGGAGCTGTGGATGCCCCATCCCTTGCAGTGTTCAAAGCCAAGTTGGATGGTGCTCTGGCCAACCTGGTCTAGTAAGACATGTCCCTGCCCATGGCAGGGGTTGGAACTTAACCTTTATGGTCCATTCCAACCCTTAACATTTTATGATTCTATGAAAATAGCACCTTAGTGTGCACAAATCTGTCACTACCCTACAAGAAAAATAATTGCATGCATTTTTTAACCTACAGGATAGCCTGCAAGAACCACGATGAGGGAGTAAACCTCTGTCTTGTGTTTGTAGATGTTTTGCTGCTGTTGTTCTTAAGACAGCTCTTGGGAAAACAACAGACCTGCTCACAAATAGGAAAATGTCAGAGCTAGACTACTGATACATCATTTCAAATTTATGGGAACAACTAAAGGAGTTGCTGTGAAATCAAATCATCCTCAACTATGGGGTTCTCAATATCAGAACTGGGCCCAAACCTAAAGTAAAATGTTATCCTGTGAAAGTTTGGAGCATGCCAGCTATGCCAGAGGCAAACCAGTGCTGAGGTACCACTTCAGCAGCTACAGCTCTCACTGAAGTGCCACATCACACATTTCACTACGCTTGACAAAGCACCCACTGCTGTCAGATTTTAAACCAGCAAGGCCAGGGAACACTATCTTGTCCCACCTACCTAAGGCAGTCATTCTCTACAATCAGAAATACCTTTAGGACCTCGAGAATTTCCTCTTTGTTCTAACTCTGAAGCAATTGCATAGTTACTGCTGTTGATTGAGTTTAGCCCTTGCTTGAAAACATCTTTGAAATGAGGCCTCTCCATTTCACCTAATCCTGTGCCCAAAACCCAAAATGTGTATTAACCTCTGAAATGGACTTGAGTAGCCTTTCTCCCCTGCAAGGAATTAACACACAACTCCCAATTAACCAGGGATTCACACATTCGATACCCTGCAATGTGCAAATTAACAAATGCATAAAAATAAATGCATTGAAATGAACCTTGCCATAAAGATAAGCACAATTGTGGGAGAGGATAGAATAACTTACATCAACACACATTTCAGCTCTAGAATTACAACTGCCAACAGAAGAGATGTTTAATGGTTGTGCCAAATCAAAAGCACATAGGTAGAACAAAAAGAAGAAAAATATGAGTTATAGGAAGTTAAATAGTCAGATATACATTTTAAAATGATAGACTGTGTCTTCTTTACTATAATTAATGATAGAAAATTCTGCCTCTGGCATTTCATTTGCATTAAAAAAAAAAAAAGACAGCACTCTGAAACCCAGCTAATTGCACCTTCATGGAACTGAAAGGAATTTCCAGTGGCTTTTATTTTAGGAAGACATATAATACAGTAGTTGAAACATCATTAATCCTCCTGTGAAAAATATACATCAATCCTCCTTGTAAAGAAAATGTCATAGCCCTCACCTCACTTCAAAACACGAAAATATCACAGTTATTTTGAAGAAATAGTGTTAAAAACACTGTTTTCAGCAAACAAGGCTGTGACTAAGTCCTCTGACATGGAGCACAGTTACAGCTGACTCTCTGAAGGTGTCAGAAGCTGTTTGTGTTCAGAGCCTCAGCCTCAGCACTCTATCTGGTGACCCACTGATTATTCCTCCTGTCAAGCTCACACATCTCCATCTGCTCGTCACGATACAGCCACACACTGACACAGGAACAGCTCAGTGTCTGCTGGGTCAGACCACAGATCCGTGTCTGGTCTGCTTCCAGTTCCCATCTTCTACACCTTTTGGGGATGAGGAAACCAAACCTGCACAGTCTTCAAAACACAGGACAGATACAGAGGAACAGGAGATACACAGATATAGAAGAACAGCAAAAGTCCTGACTGTCTCCTTTACTCCTTTGCCTGTGTGGTCTCACATTTGAGTCACTTGTCTGTTCTGAACATTTAGCACACATTTTTATGGAACTGATCATTTGCTCTGTTTCTCATTTTCAGTCACAGTTTAAGCCCAGCTGGCAATTCAGTACCACACAGCAACTCACTCTCCCTTATCCCCAGAGGTATGTGAAGGAGAATCAGAAAGAAAAAGTAAGAAAAACATTATGGGTTGAGATAAGAACAGTTCCATAATTGAAACAAAGTAAAAACAAACAAAATGCAAAGTCATAAAAACAAAACTAAACTAAAACAAATCAAAGAAACAAATGATGCACCCACAGTTGCTCACCACCCTCTGACTGATGCCCAGGTCATCCTCCAGCAGTGATCAATGACTCCTGGCCAGCTCCTCTCAGTTTATGTCCTGAGAATGACTCTGTGGTATGGAATATCCCTTCGGCCAGCTCTGGTCCTGCCTGTCCTGGCTCTGCTCCCTCTCAGCTTCTTGTGCAGCTCCTCATTTGCAGAGCATGGAAACTCAAAAGTCTCTGACTTAGAGTAACCACTACTTAGCAACAACTAAAACATCAGTGTACCATCAATATTTTTCCCTGCTGAATCCAAAATACAGTGCTGCACCAGTTTCTATGAAGAAAATTACCTATCCCAGCCAAAACCAGGATGCCTTCTGATCAGCTCTTCTTCCATGGCAGAGCCTTTCCCTTTGCACTATGGCTGATTAGGAGCCTCTTGGAAATCCAAGCTTTTGCTCTTCTCATAGTGCATCCAAGTCTCCCTGTCCCTCTTCATCCAGGTGCCATAATCACTTCAAGCTAAACGATTCCTAAAACTGCCAGGTGAGCAAAGTTACCCTAATCATTCTCATTCAATAGGTTGTTGCTTTCAATAACAAGAATAACTAATGCAGGTGAATCTTCAGAATAAAGTCTGTGTTACCCCTGTAGCTCTTTAACACCTTGATCTCCTTCCACACAGTCCAAAACAAAGCCATGATTCTGAACAAAGGAGTCACTGACCCCATTACCAGTGTTTTCACTCAGGATCTTCCCCTTTTTTGGGCACTGTCATTCTTCCTGCACTAATCCACCTGCATTATCAGAACATTTGGTCTCAAATCCAAGGAATCATGTGTATGATTGCTCTGCAGTGTGCTTGGCACCCTTGTGTGTTTGCACTGACTATAGACATTCAATAGTAGAATATTATGATTTCCCTTATCCGTCCAATCCTGAGACGGCCTGAACAAGCTACATATTATTAAACAAAAAAGCAACCTAAATATCCCAGGCTCTCCATTTCTGACTGTGCTGGGTTGGAACAAGTTCTTAGGAGGTACAGAAAAGGTTGTCCAGCACTTTATTATTCTGAATGATTTGCCAACTTTAGTTTCAGCTACAATACTGCTACAAAAGCTGCAGTTTTCTCCTTCTAATCAGGAACAGAAGTTAGAAAAATTCTTCAGAACGCCTGTAATTATTACAAACAGGAAAACTTTCCTTCTGAACCTCAAAGATGCAAAGCACTCCTCTAAGCTTCAGGGGCTCTGTGTACCAAGCCTTCAAAGTACACATCATATCAATTTTCAACATGTAGCCATTGGCAGCCAAGGGGCTGTACCCACCTGTGGCCATAAGGGGATGCTTAGGTAACAGTAAAGCAGGGTAAGTATATATTATATTTTCCCTTAATACTCTTTTATCCTCTGAGTATTTTCAGCCCAAGTGAGTTTCTGAGCTAGATATCTGTATCTAGTAGATTTTTCAATAGATTTTTCTTTCATGTACTAGTCCAGCCTCTCACTCATCAATGCAGACTTCAACATTAATTGGAAACGAACTCCACACATCACCTCTCACAGTGTGAAGAACCATAGGATAGTTTAGTTTGGAACTCCCCTGCCATGGGCAGAGACATGAGCAGGTTGCTCAAAGCCCCATCCAGCCTGGCCAGGAACACTTCCAGGGGTGGGACATCCTCTGAACAATTCCCTGAACAATGTGCTCCAGTGCCTCACCACCCTCAGAGTAAAGAATTTCTTCCTAATATCTAACCTAAACCTTCTCTCTGCCAGTTTAAAGCCATTCCCCTTTGTCCTATCACTACCCAGTCTTGTAAGAAGTCCCTCTCCTGCTCTCTTGTGGTCTCCTTTGGAAAATGAAAGGTTCTTTAAGCTCTCCCCAGAGCCTTCCCTTCTCCAGGCTGAACAACCTCAGCTTTCTGAGTCTATTGCCTCTTTCTCCCTGTTTTGAATCTGAGTTCTGCTAGTTTCCTCAACATGTTCTTGTTTCAGAAAACAGGACAAACATTCAATGGCTACTGACATTCCCTATGCCACTCTTGGTTTTGCAGATTTGTGTTAAATCCCCTTTAAGTTATTAATTTTCAAGGTAGCAGGTAAAATCTACTTAATTCCTTCCAGAAAAGCCATTACCAGCCCTTGAAAATAGGGTATCCCTATAATTATGAAACGTGACAACAATAACAGCAGTAACCATGTAGAGGTAATTTTCCTCTGCTGCTGAATGAAAATAAGGTCACTCGGAGCCTCATGCTTCTGTAGAATTTGGATAGCCAAAAGATTCACAAAAATAAGGAACTCACTGTTAGCATTACCGTTAAGAGAGATGCCTCTTCATCCTGCTTGTCAAAGTCCTGTCAGAGATTACTTTTTAACCCATCATAAAAAACTATTTACAAAAGACATTTCAGGAATGACCTGCAAGAAACTAGAGAATGAAAGAAGCCAACGCCCACATGCAGCTGTACATAATAAAGGAGTTATGTCTCTTTAAGGCTGTGGGGAGGAAAATATTACATTTGTACTAAAAAGCTGAGGCTGATCCTGGGCACACGACATTTAAAGGCAGCATGAAATGCTACAGGTGGCTGTGAGAGGGCCTTGAAGCTTCATTCCAAGAAGACCTGGTGACAGCCTTGACTGTGAAGCTTGTGAAGCTTGTTTCTCTAAATTAGGAATGATTGATAAATTATGCTCTCTAAATTAGGAGCAAATTGATAGCAAATCTAAATGAAAACCATGTGGTTGGCTTCTGCCACAGATAAATTTGACCACAAAATAAACACCTGCCAACAGACCTAGTTGTGGAAGGTGGTTTGCTCCTCATTCCTTGCTCATTATATTTGTGTCTCCCTCTCCCACCTGCAAGAGGAAGATGGGGTTTCTTGGCATAGACTCAACAGTGGAATGGCTGGGAAGCCTTTAGGTCTGCTTCAATCCAGGGAGCAGAAGTCTAGACTAGCAAGACTTCAGTAGTCTGGAGCAAAGCTTTATCTGTGTCCTTGGCAGAGTACAGAGGTGAATGTTCCTGGGTTTTTAATCACAGCTGTGACAGTCCTGGGGAGAAACCCTGTACTGGAGTTTTGCCTGAAAACATATTTTTCATGCTCTCCTAAATTTCACTTGAGTACACTGGTAGGTCAATCTGAAATTATGAACTTGTGGGATTATTTAATTCCTAGGTTGGAATGTCTTCTTTTTGTTATATTTTTTTTCCTATTTTAAGATGGTTGTTCAGTTTTTTAGTTACAAATCACCATTTCCTGCACTTAATACCCAGCATTTTTGCATACTTTAGGACATATCCAGTCAGTCTCTCCTCTACCACCTGGGTAAAGTTCCTGAAATACTGGGTAAAGTACTTCACTTTTAAAAAAGTGTAGTTCTGTTTCTCATATAAATGTACACATGTGTACATTTATATCTACATATGACCTTTTCCAGGTAGCACAGCTCGTTGCAAAATACATGATGATGAGGAAGCCTCTCACTGACTTCATCACTGTAAATTGCATTGAGTCCTACTGCAAAAGCTTCATTTTCTTTATCAGCAGCATTTCTAGACTGAAGCTGATACCAGACCTATGCCTGTGTCAAGCTCTCTGCAGAACATCCAACTAAAACAATTGCAGTTAACGTATAAAACATGCCAGCCTTAAAAAACCCCATTGTATTGAAACTTTTTATGACTTTGAACTCAGCAATCTTACAGTCCTTTTATTTCCTTACAGCTCACCACAGATACTGTGATGTAACTCAGACAGTCTGCCCATGCCCTTGCTATGAAATTGGTTCAAGGTTGAGAGCAAATGCAGATACCCAAAGTTCAGCAGCACTAGCACTGTTGGAATCTAGGTTCAGAGAGTTTAATCTCACCTTTATGCTGTTGCATAAACCATCCAGGGATGTTTTGCTTGCTTTACTCAGAGACTTCACTTTTTCATTCTGCGCTTTCCATTTTGGACATGGCATAGCCCTAAAACATTCGATTTTACTTGCTTTGGTGCACATTTTTCTCATTGAAAACTAATGCTTAGATTATCTTCTGAAGTTTCTTTGGAGAGCATTCAAAATTCTGAAAAAAATTTAGTGAAGGACGTTGCTAAAAAATGTTCACAGTCTCTTCCCTTGTCTTTTTAAAGACTTTGTATCAGAACTCCACCAAATATAAATTACCAGAAATCTGCTTACCTTTGCAGTGGCTGCTCAAGAAAGCTTTGGAAAAATCCGGTGAGTATAATTTGTCACACTAATAAACTGAAAAAGATCTTCAGTCTTAGGCATTTGATAAACACTTGAAAATACTTTGAGAGCATCCCCCAGCCTTTTTATTCCATTTGAGAAGACTACATCCAGCAAAGCCAATAAATCTAAATATTTAGTCACAGTAGGGTCTGTTTACCTTCATGTCAACACGTTAACACCTCTGGACTTTATGAAAATAAATGCATAAGGCGTACATCCCTGCATTTATGCATAATGCTGAGGAGTTGGGTGTCACAGTGCACTACAGAGGTAACATAAATCCTGAGGATGAGGAAGTACCGTGTGACAGAACTGTCTTTTGGTGAGCTCTGGTGCTGTGCATTCTACAATCTTCTGTATGAATGCAGCCAGGGGATGAATTGGCGTGAAGGGTTTAGTGAAGAGCAGGTGCTTGCAGGGGAAAATAAAATCAACCTGTTGAAAATACACTCAAAAGAGAGGCAACACAGAGTAATGCTGGTATTGAGGAAAAGATTTTAGGCTTTTCAGGTGTGAAAAGCAGAGTAAGCTACAGGTTTGTTGTTACAGGTGTTACACTCAGAGTTCCTTCTAATTCCTTGAAAAGGTCTCTGAGTCATCATCACTGGGTGAAGTCTGACACACTTTCAGCAATGCATTTGAGAAAGAAACCAATTCCAACCAGGGAACTTATTTTTCTCTTCTTAAATGGGGTTAAATTAAGTGATCATGAAATTCTTGAGACTGACAACCTAAGAAACTGGTTGGAAATCCTTTGTTCTGGAACTTTAGTTCCCAGGTCATTTTTCCACCTGCAGTATGCATTTTTACAGTTGTTGAATCAGAGAGCACTGCTACAAATAAAATTGTGGTTTTTGATACCTGCACACTCTGGCTCACCAAGTCTCCACTGGGGAGGTCTGTGGTGTTAAGGTACAGATTAAGCAGCGATTGATTAACTTATTTTGGCCTATAAATGTTCTCATTTCCCCTGGGATCAGCATGTTTACACCAATAGATGTGAATATTTAGTTCAGAATATTACAGCAGCAAAGTCTTCCCAAGTCATTCAGTCAGTAAAAGTGAGTGTCTCTTCATTCACACTTCTGCCCCCAATTTTCTCCTACTCACAAATCCTGGAAAAAAGATTTGCCTCACAGCAAGGCTCAGAATACACAAACTCACTCTGCATAGGTCCAGAAGGAGAAAGAAGGCATGTTTTCCATTTAAGTGACTGCTAACTTAGACTCCAGCTCTCATCTGAGAGAGGCTGTTGGTGCACACTGAAAGAGAAGAATCAAGGTCCAACAGCGATGCCACACCAAAAGCTCACACACCTGCTAAATTGCACAAACAGGGACATTAAAAGCAAAAGGCACTTGGCTGCTAACACAGAATGCATTTTATTTAATGAGCTGTGCCCAGACCATGAGGTCCCTCATGAGAAGATGAGAGCCGTTTTTCCCAGTCTCAGACAATTTCTGGGTGGCTCAGTGTCAGGTGAGCTGGGCTGGGTGACATCTTTATTTCCTACTTCCCCCCACACCTCCCTGTACAGACCACAAGACAACAGGACAAATGTTTTCTCCAGGTTAAATCTTTATTTCTTTTCTCAAGATAAACCAGAGAGAATTACTATGATCAGACTAATGTGGTGCTTTTCAAACTGTGGTCCTTCTAACAGTTTAAAACTGTGTATGAATGAGTAGAAGAGACAATTGCACTGACCTACATGGAAAAGAGTAACTGGGTCTCTGTGTGCAGTAAAATAGGCTTCTGTATTTTTATGACTGATTTTAAGGTATGTGCCCAGTACTAAAATTGTCTGGTATTTATTATGAGAGCATGATGTTTTTTATTTTCATCTGCTTACTACTTTACCATGTTCTTCATCTTTGTGCCAAAACTTTCTGCATAAGATACAAGACCTTGAAAGTGTCAGCAAATTCTGGCTGAAGGTGCTCTGTCATTTCCAACAGCAACAGCAAGAAATACCTTTTGTGAATTCCGATTTCTGGGAAAAGTTTCTTAGGGAAGCTTTAATATTTCCGCATTTTAGTCAGTATTTTGTGGATTTTAAGCCAAAGCACTTATAATTCTGTGATGCCCTTTGCTATAGATGGCCCAGCTGGCTCAAGCTCCTCTATGCAGCGTTTTCTTTAGAAAGTGTAGCATTACTTTTATGCCTGTAGTGGCTGGTCTGGGCCAGCATCAAAAGAAAGAAGAGGGGCATGTCCTCCCTGTTCTCTTGCTGACCTCTCCTCTTAGTCCTGACTTGGTGTGGGGAACTGCACTTGTTCTTGTCCCCACTCCTTAATCTAGTGCAAGAATGGACCTAGAAGACACAGAGACCTCAATTCAACCTGGTGGGAAGAGAGAGGTGCTTACAGCTGGGAGAGGGGACAGCTGGAATTTGAACAACTGAGAGAGAGAGAGAGAGAGAGACAAAGGAGGATAGCAGCAGATGAAGACAGGGAATAAGACACAGAGAAAAACGGTAGCAAGAATCAGAAAAATGAAGGGCGAGGGATTGAAGAATAAAAGATAAGAATAAGAGAGGCAAAAAAAAATAAACAGAGACAAAAAAAAATGAGAGGGAAAAACACATTTATATTCACATAGCAAGAATATTTGTACTAAAATGAGAGGTTGGGGAGTGGATGTTGCAGTGAGTTAAATGAGGAGTACAGCTGTAGAGCAAGGGAAAAAATGGAGAGCTGATCTGGCACCTGTAAACACCTCCCTCAGAGTCTGCTGGGCTCGATATAGACACATCTCACTCTGCCCCTGCTCTCAGCAGCAGCCAGGAAACCCACCAGGTTTTTCCATCCCTGATGGTAGGCCAAGCAACAGAGAAAGGAGATGAGCTGCTGGCTGTAGGGATTAATTGTGGCACTAATACACATGGAAGAATTGGCTTCAGTGGATTCAGATGCTCCCACTGCCCTCAGCATACACAGTTCAGCACCAGAGGATGGACCTGCTCTCTTCATTTTTTGCCTTGGTTTTTTCAAAGTGGTGCAAACAAGAGAGGAGAGGGTGGTTTAAATCCATTCCCTACCTGGGGAACAGAGCTGTGAAGGCAATTGTCCCCTTTCCCTAGAAAGCCTGAGAGGCAGAGGGCTCCTCCACAAAGCTTTCCCTGCCAGCAAACCATCACTAATGTCAGGAGACTGCCCAGGTGTCTCCAAAGGTGTTGCCTGTGGACAGCTGGACAGCACCAGCAGCACACAGAGACCATGTCCCTATGCTTGAATTTCTGCTACTGGTACTGACACACTAGAAAATTCTCCTTGCCTTCCAGCTCCAGGAAAGAGCAGGTTTTCCTCATACGCTGGATGACAAGAATCAGAGAGATGGAATCCCTCTTTTTTCATGTTTTTTAATATGTCCTTAAAATACATGTAAAGCATGCGAGTATACTTTTCAGAGTATAGCTATCTGGTGAATAGCATTTCTTTTGAAAGAAATGTAAAAAAAATACCACTCAGATTGAATATAGAGTGAATTAGAGGAAATAAAAACAAAGTTTTACCTAAGTAGGAATTGTAAAATTAAGTCCAGAAGGAAGGAGCATTCCCTCTACAGTATAAAATGACATTATCTTGCCTGTAGGCACTCCTGCAAGCAGAGAGGTTTCACTGTACCAGAAACAGAGAGGCAAAACCACCAGCAAATCTACACACTATATTTATGGGATAGTACAAAATTCATCCCTGGTGCATGCAACTTAAATTCAGTTGAAAACAAAGTGGAATTGCCAGGTATTTGGACATGAATCTATCGGAGGGAGAGGGATGGCTGTGTTGTCCCCAGAATTTATTAGGAGCAGGATCCTGGAAACTCAGTGAGAACATCATTTAGCTGCACAGTTCCCAATAATTTCAGTTAATTCCTTTGTAAGTGCTGATGTGTTGCTTCTCCCTGACTTCACCCAGAAGCACAGTTTCTGAAGCTGCCTTCCAAGAAGTCATCATAAACAGAGAATATCTTTGTCAGGGATTGCTGACAGTTCCCAGCACAAAAGCCAGTCAAATCCCCTGGATAATTACATATCACCAGAAATTTAGACTAAGAGCAGCTGAAATTCTGAACAGGTCAACATATAAACAAGAAGGCACCAAAATCAGTTATGCATCTGGCTTTAATGTTAAACTGCAATGAAGTTAAAGCTTCAATATGATCTGGAGATACCTTTAATAATGAACAGAAATATTTTCCAATTTAAAAGTCCATCAGAAAACACATTAAACACTATAACATAATGTAACAAATTTTTAATGTTCAGTTCCGAAGCCCTGTCCAGCCTGAAAGTCAAACATCAGACTTACCTTACCTCACCTAGAGCAGTATGTAATGGCAGCTGCTTTTTCAGAGAGGCTCTCAACATTCCCCCCAGCACATTCAGTTAACACTTTGCAAATATCTGGCTCCTATCTCAACTGAAATGTTCCTAGTTTTAAGAAGTACATTTATATGTGCATATAAAAATATACAGTGAGAGAAAAAGGACTCGCATGTGTCAGTCAAATAAAGTGAGAGAATTTCTCCAGGAATAAAAAAACCAGTCACCGTCTCTCCTCCCAAATGTAGAAATTTTAAAATCCTATGCTATGAAAAATAAACTGAAAAGCCAAGACTCTGTGCACTGAAGAGAACCTCCTGCAAAATGTTTCTGTGGCAGAGTATGCCTGTTCCTCCTCTGCACACTCTCCCAAGCACGGGTTAACAAACATCAGCAAAGAATCCTCGGCGCTGTAGTCACAGGTTTTTTTCAGTCAGCATCCAAATATTCTCACAACATATTCCCAAATCAAAAAAGGGTGAGACTCTCCTTTTGCCCTTACCTATTCTTTTTCAGTCAGCATCTACATATTTTCACAACATATTCCCAAATCAAGAAAGGGTGAGACTCTCCTTTTGCCCTTACCTATTCTTTTGTCTCCTGCAAACAGTGAACACTGCTCTAAAGAGAACCACATCTCTGATTAAAAACTGCAGCACAATTTCTAAAACACTTAGAAGTGGAGATTGTGGATGACTGGTATTTCAGGATTAGGTATTTTGCAGCAAGTTTCTCCTTTGGGTTGTAGCACACTTTATCCCACGTTTAGCCAGCCAGTGTTTTAGGAAGGAAATTTCCCTTGCAGATCCCTGTACACTTTGGAAAGACAACACTTAAACTGCTTGGCCGTTACTTACTGATAAACTCATGTGGTGACAGCTGGAAACATGCACAGGGTCAGGCATAAAATCCATCGCCCTTGCTAACAAAACAGTGAAGAAAACTACATTTTAACCCCCCATCCCCATCCCAGAGAGGCAGTAAATAGTCTGTATAACAAAGCAGAAGTGCCGAGGGGCAGAGCAGCCGCATGAGGTTATTTACCTGTTTCGGTGTCTGCAGGGGGTGCATGACAATAGCAGCACTCCATGAAGATAACGTAGTTCAGCACATTGAAGAACAGACCTCCAACACCAACAGCAAGGACGAGCAGGGCTTTCTCAGTCTTCTGAGGGTTTAAGTACCTCTTGACAGACTCCACGAAGATGCTGAACATCAGCGCAGTGGCGAAGACGGAGTTGCCGAAAGCCCCCAGCACGTCCGCCCGGCTGAAGCCGAAGGTGCTGGTCTTGTGCCACCTGATGCGGCTGAAGCGGACGCCGAACAGCCCGATGATCATGGAGATCAAGTGGGAGAGAACAGCAAAGGCGTCTGAGGCCAGGGAGAGGGAGTTGCCCACGTAGGCCACCGAGATCTCGACGGCGAAGATGGCGAGGCTCAGCACGCACATGAGGACCAGGCGGCTGCTGCGGCCCGAGTAGCGGCCCATGCCGGCGGCTCCCTGCCTCTGGCTCCCGGGATCTGCAGAGCTGTGCGAGGAGCAGCTCCCTGCCCACGGTCCTGCCCTTCTCCTGCCAGTGCTGCTCACATGTGGGAGCCACTTTTATAGGAAGCAGTAAAACAATAAATCAGTTTAAAGGGCAGTTCAGCGAGATTTGTCATGTGAAGACACCCTGAGGGCTCCGGTCCTGCAGGTGTCCCACCCTCAGGAGGCATTTTTTTCCAAAAAAACCAAAAGTAAATTGAGGAAGGCCACTGGGAGCACCAGCACTTGCTACTCTACTCAGTGTCAGTGTCCTGAAAACCTGAACAAGGCCCAGACAAGAGAGCATAAGAAGATGGCTCAGAAACTTAAATGGTTAGAAAAAGTATCTCTTTTGCATAAAACTCTCCTTTCATGTCTGTTCCTGCCATTTCTGTTGCCAGTAATTTTAGTACTGAAAAAATCCTACTATACAGCTGTGAAAAAAGACTTTTGAAATCCACATTGGGTGGACATTGTTTTTAAGAACACGATGAACATGAACTGCTTGTGAGAGTCACTGAAGATACTGTCCACAGAACAAATTTCAAAGACAATTGAATTGATCTTCCATTTTGGCAACCTATTACAAAAACTATAAAATAATTTCTTGTACTTTTGACAGATTTTAACATTGCTCCATGAATATGGAAAAAATTTGGAGGTAGTTTTCTAAACCACCAGGAGACATGGAAGCTGAGGCTTAACAATAAACCCAAAGCACACTGTTGATTTCCCTCTTTAAAAATCCTGACTGTCTCAAAATCTCAAAGTAATTCTTATATGCTTGCATGGAAAAGTCAGAGTTGGGGAAAGCACAACCAGAAGTTAAAGCTGCTGAAGTCCTAGCTTGTACTTAGTGCCATTTCTGGAAAAGAGTAAGATCCTGAAGCAGTAACATTTTTTTGTCTCTCATTGCAGTACCTGTTGATCTCTGAGCATCCCCATAGTTAAAACAAACTCACAAACTACCACTAATGGCACACCAGGCAGTACAGGCCATAGGACCAGGTGTCTTCCTTGAAAAATCTATGATCCAGCTTTTTATTTAAAACACACATTTATGTTCGTATGTGCACACAGTTAGTTTTGAGATAGGATGGAAGAAAATTACATGATTTACATGCAGTACAGCCATGGAGAGATAAGATAATGTTGATAACCTGAGCTGACCAATTGTCCCTGCTGGCCTTAGGCTTCCCAAGGTGAATTAACTTTAGGTTAAAAACAAACACCCACCCCCACTCATCATCTGGATTTTTGCTCACAGGGTTTCAACAGCCAAAATATTTATGTTTAAAGTCCAGTTTGTTAGAAGCCTTGCCTGCCAACATACGTAATCTTTAACATTAGGTCATTTGCCTACCCACACACAGCAGCTGCAGCTCGAGGGTTCCCCTCCTCCTGCCATTTTAAGAACACCATTAAGTCTGGAAGGGTGGATTACTAGAAATAACATTGAAAACTGGCACTTATTCGTCTCCATCTTCTCACATATGGGTTATTACTTCTATCCCAGCTATCTCTATGATGTTTTTTTCCTTCCTGTAGTAAAGTGATGTTTAACTACTTATTTTATTACCTGAACTACAGAGAATGAAAAGTGAGAAATTTTTTTCAAGTTATTCTCCTTTCAATGGGTACAGAGCAAGGTCAAACCACAGCACTCTCAAAAGTCCTGCCTTACAACAAGGTTGTGATTAGCAAAACGAGCTAAATGAAGCATTCCCTTTGCAGCAGAGCTAGAATGTTCACCTGTGCTCTATTTCCAATAAGGAGCTGCCAGCACAATGTTAAGGCAATTCCCTTTCACCCCCCTTACAGTTTAACCCAAATTTATCAGTATACAAGAACTAAAAGAACACCATGAAGCTTGCAGTTCTATTACAAACATAAAGCAGTATTATTTAGCCAACAGCAGTGTATTATTCCAATTCATATACCTGTTTTTATAACAGACAGAATCTACTCAGGGTCTGAAGGCATTTTTCTATACTGTGTCACAGACAGCTCAGATTGTGCTTTTGGCAAAAGGATACTTGATGTGGATGTTATCTCTCCCAGGCAAACATTAACCTTTCCATGGAAAAGCATCACAGGGATATCTGCACGTGAGGCATCAACAGTTCCAACACTTCAAGCCTTACTATGATCAGGAAGAAATATGTTCAGGAAAAGTAAGAGAAAAAAAGAGAAAAAAAAATGACTGGACTTCCGTGAAATCTGTCTTCAAACAAATCCATTTGTAGGTTCAGAGCAACTCTTTTCTAAGAACCTTGTGTCAACATGTTTACTCAAGGATTTGATCCATTCAACTGGTTAAAGGTTGGCTGTTTGTTCAAACTGGTAAGGTCAGAGGCTGCATTTAGTTTTGCCTTTCCTTTGTTCTGAGTTACTGACAGCTTCCACATCTCATTTTTTAAATGTGGATGTTGGAGAGCATTTCAGTGGGAGCTGAGAGCACTCATCTATTCTTAAAAATCTGGTTTGCTCTGCCAGCAAGTCTTGGCACATTCCTGCCTTTATGCCTGAAGACATGGTAGCTGCTGGTTGCTGCTTTTCCCCTTCCCCAGCACCAGAGAGGTCCCGTGGCCAATCCCTCTCCAGGCTACTCTTTGTCACCCACCATTTCAGGCTGTGAAAACATCACTCTGGTGTTATTGCCCACTCTCTTTCCCTAAGAATCATCCCAGGCAGCATTAGAGGCAGCACACCAGGATAGAGACCTCAGGACCACTTGTCTGGTTTGTCAACTGAATCCAAAGATAAATGCACAGGCACATCCTCCCCTAAATCCTTTGCTCATTACACCTGAGAAAACTTCTAGACAAATGCAGGATAGATGATTTTAAGATGCTGCTGAAGCAAACCCATGAGGACTAACCATAATCCAAAGAATATTACAGAGAATTTCCAAGTTTCAAGCTAATCTGAAATACTTAATAATTTTTGCACTTTTCAGTGGAAGAACTGGGGCATTCTCACAAGGCACATGATCCTAAACTGGACAGGCCAGGTTCTAATTTTAACATTCCAAATTTTGACTAGGAAGACTGGCCACAAGAATCTGGGCTAAAGCATTCTGCACACCTTTGAAAAGCAGAGATCTCGTAATAGCACTCCAAGTCTCCTGAATGCTTAAGACTATGGCTGCTACCTAAAACCAGACTTTTGGAAATAGGTAGCCATGTAGTGTTGGCTGAGGAAGAATTTGGGAAGGATCTTATCAGTCCAACTTTTTAATTGCCAAGTTTTCACTATATTCTTTACAGGGAAAGGTGTTCATGAAGACAGCCTTCAAATATACAGAAAAAGAAGTAATAAATCAAGCGTGTGTCATCCAAACACTGTTTTGTGCCAGGGCCACCTCTTTTTTTTTATTTTTAATGCCAATCTTGTGCTCAGAGTGGAAGTTATGTTATTTTTAAAATGATTTTGCAACTATGTAACATCTAGCCTCCTCTGCTAGAGCAACACTTGGTAAGTGTAGGAAAAGCAAAAAACAGGTTTCACGAAACATGCTGTAGCTATAACCACAGGCCAAAATCTCCAGCACTGAACTAAACCCTCTTCAGATTGCCTTTGCATTACTCACTGCAGCATCACTGTCAGACAGCCATAAAGGCCAGTTTGTAAAGTAAGAAAACCAGAGCTTTGCAAAATATCCGCAAGAAATGGCCGCCACCTGCATCTTGCTACAACGTGGCATTTAATCTTTCAAACTTGCTTTATAAGGGAGGTGAAAATCTGGGATGTGATTCTCCCCCTCTCCCTCTGCTGTTGTGAGACCAGACTTGGAGTGCTGGTCCCAGCTCTCGGATCCTCAGCACAAGATAGACATCGACCTGTTGGACAATCCAGAGGAGGCCACAAAAATGCTCAGAGGTCTGGAGCACCTCTCCTGTGCAGACAGGCTGAGAGCTGGGGTTGCTCAGCCTGGAGCAGAGAAGGCTTCAGGGAGACCTTACAGAACCTTCCAGGACCTAAAGGAGCCCACAAAAAAGATGGAGAGGGACTCACAAGGGCAGGTAGTGACAGGACAAGGGGGAACGGCTTTAAACTGAAAGAGGGCAGGTTCAGATTAGGTATTAGGAAGAAACTCTTGAATGTGAGTGTGGTGAGGCACTGGCAGAGGTTGTCCAGGGAAGCCATGGATGCCCCATTCCTGGAAGTGTTCAGGGCCAGGCTGGATGGGGCTCTGAGCAACCTGGTCTAGTGGAAGGTGTCCCTGTCCATGGCAGGGGAACAAGATGATCTTTAAGGTCCTTTCCAACCCTTCTAAGCCATTCTATGATTTTATGTTTTTATGAAAATAGTCCTTGAAAGACCTGGCTTCAGAGGGGGTTTTCTAAAGGTAGTAATTACTATGCCTACAGGTTAGCAGCAGGTCTCTACTGAAAAATTTGCAGGCCAAATTAAAAGTAGATGTTTTATTTAGAAAGTAGATGTCAGTACCCTAAACTGTACTGTAGTTTTTATGACATTCTCTCCAACCTTTCAGGCATTTTCTCAATATACAAGGAAATACATGCACCAAACCAGAAAAAAAGACATGAGCAAAGGATACCTATTCCTCCCCACTGAGAAACACAGAAAAAACCCACCACAGCATGTTACAGCTCACAATACATCTTTATTATTGGAGATGTTTACAGAAAAGTCTGTGAATTACTGCTAGCCTAAGACTGACCATTGGGGAGCTGGGTTATGGTTTATGGCTTTGTCTTTGAATTATTTAAAAAGTCACAAAACCGATTGAAGTTTAAGGGGCTATTTCAGTCTTATTAAAAAAAGTTCAATTCACAGATAAAGGAGAAGGTTCTTTCACTAGTGATTTAGTAACTACGACCAAAGAGGGTGTAGAACTTGGCAGGGTTTTTGCCACACACACATCTTGCTCCAGGCTGGAGTTCACGGAGAGGCTGGAAAGGTATGCAGAGGCTTTTTGCTCCCATGGATGGAGCACCAGGCTCAAGATCTTGATCCCTGAAATAATAGGACATTCATAAATAAATATATTCATAAATATTTCTATTAAGAATAAAGCACAATAAAGTGTATTATACATAAAATCTTAAACCTGCATTAATTATTCTGGAAGTTCCAGAGCTAAGGGAAGTAAATTTATTGAATTATGCAGGACAGCAAGAATCAGTACATAAGTGTTATAGCCAGAGGCATCTTGCATTCCTGTTTTATGTTCAAAACATTTTGATTTTGATCTTGTAAATACACTCCAGTTCAGTTATATTTTACCTGGCAGTGGTCTTCTTGATCCAATCCTCGCACTCAATTTCCCCACAGAAAGGGATTTGTACAATCTGAAGGGAAGAGAGGAGAGGAGAGAAAAAAACCCAACAGTTATACATCTAAAATAACCATCTTTGTCTGGGGAAGATTCCTAAACCTTCAGATCTCATATACAGATCTCAAACTGCAAAAAGTTCCAATTGTTACAATTGAATTTTGATAGCTCTTTTTCATCAGAGAAATAGATAAGCACAGTCATCCCTCCACAGTGCAGTATGGAAAACCCTACACAAACCCAAAGCACCGTTTAAATTGAAGTCAATTTTTTTAGCCAAATACATTTTTCTTCTGTGCAAAGTATAAACACCGTTTTCTCATTAAATGTCCCGTTTTTCAGGAAAAATTTAAAATTTTCAAATTACTGAGCAAATGCTCACCTTACACACTGCAAGACAGTGCCATCCTAACAAAGTTTCCATTTTAATTCCATTACTATGAATTTTCACTTTTTCTGAGCATGCATTATTTTAAGAAAACAGAACTGCCAACAGCACATTTTTCTGGGGGGTGTAGGGGTGGGTGTGCAGCTTCCTGCTGTTTCCTTCACTTAGCTTAACTGAAGAAAATCGAGAGAGTAAGGCTGAAATGATAATGTCACTCCCTCCTCTCTCTACTGCTCTTAGATATTGTAGCAGATCTCTTGCCTCTAGTTTTATATTCAATTTCACTGACTTTTTTTCCCTATTTATTAATGGATTTCCACAGAGAAAATTCAGTTTGCTACCAAGAGGTAGCATTACTGTTAAAAAGACATCCCCTACACTCATTTGAACACTCGTGAAATGCTGATAGCTGAGGGCAACCTCAGCTAGTAAATTCAGCCTTCATTCATTTTAATTCTATCCAAACTGTGAATAAGGTTTACTCAGTGTGTCTTTCCCTTAATTTACATTCTTACTGCAAAATTCTCCATTTGTCACTAACTGGAACACACCTTTATTAGACTTCACTTCATAGCTTCACTTCCTTGCAACTGGAAAAAAGAACTATAACCACTCTGCTACACTGTTGTTGCATTAGTCTTTTGTTAGTGAAATGAAAAACAGCCCACATCTTTAAAGAGCTGAGAGTCTGCAATTCCATTAAGGGAGAAAAAAGCAACAGGAGCACTTATTTCATCTTACAAATTTTCCTCTTAAACAGTAGTCAGTGCTAACAGAGTGTAATTTCAAGTAATTCAGAATACACATACTATAAAATCGTTAATACAGCAAAAATAGGTAGAGAGTGAAACAAACACAAAATGACATATTTTTTCAATTTTTTTTCAATTCAGATATGCAGCTCATAATAAATTCATGCAACCTAAGTACCAAAACAGTGGAAGTATCCAACGTGAAATGTAAAAACTATTTTTTCACATTTTCAAGCTTAGCTACATTTAAATTACATTAGAATTCTAAGCATTATAAAAATAGCTTAATTCTTTTTGCCATATCTAGAATCCAGCTGAACATGAGTGTTGAACACTGAAGACCAGGCATTTTACTCTCTGCACATATGTACTGCATCTCTTAAGACTTTTTAAAGATTTATGCTATCCTCAGCCGTTTCTTTGTCTTAAAGATAGTCAAGCATCATTTCAGAGTTCCTTTTTAATTCAGAAGTGAAAGGTACACGCCGGCACATCTTGAAGTCACAATACATGAGAGCATCTGCTCAATATCTACACAGATCACAATTATGTGTTAGGTAAAGACTAAAGACTTGTGGTTCAGTTTCGTGGAGGAAAATAAGGCACTAATCTAAACACATAAACAATTTCCCAACCTGATCTGTGACAGAACTTCCGGATTAAAAAATTCCGTCAGCAGATCTTTGTAAAGGAAACAGCAGCTCAATTCTGTGCTGAAGGCTTAGTCTATCATCTAAACCTCAATACTTTTTCCACAGATGTTTAGATCAGTAGAGCTCACTCATCCACATGATGGGTTACTGTTACTATCAACTCAAGGAGCTTTCCGGCTTGCAGTAATTCTTAATGAACCCAATGGCTTCTACTACGGTCATAAAGGTAAAACTTCTTTGACGTAAACAGCTTGTACTTTAAACTCTTACCTGGACCTTTATACGAGACTTAATAAGTGTTTTGTCACTGTTTGCATTACAATAATGACAGTGAGGTTATTGTAAGCTGAATGAAATGTTTACATCACTCTCTCTTAAAAGCATATTCTGATAAAACCATTATTTGCAAGGGATGGAAAGGGTGTGAAGCACAAGAATAGAAGTAGTAAATTCAATTACCTTTCCTGAATCAAGCTCTTTTTGAAAGTCCTCCATATTACTGGCCACCACCATATGACTTTTTAGGTCCTCAGATGCTCTAAGAAAAGGAATAAAATTCAGTCAGAGCAGATTTAGTCACATAAACTCACTGGCCAAATGAGCTGAGTTTTCAGAGTCAGTCAAAACAAAAGGTTACAAAAAGATCTATATATTCATCAGAATCTTCCTAATCAGGTTATGTCTTTCTACCACTGGCCCCCAAGGAGATAATATTTTGATTAATTGCTGATGATGGTGTGTTCTCCAGGCTGCTGCACATTTCACTGTGTTAATTCACGCTGTTGTGCCCATCAGTTAAATACTGACCCGAAGCAGACATAAATAAATACTACAGATGCGTATCATTCTTTTTAAATTATCTTCTATATCTGTCGTGGAATAGCTTAAATCAAAACTCTTCCCGGCACAGAAAAAGGAGGTGGAGCTGGAAATGAGGTATCCGAAGGGAAGTATTGCAGCTTCCGCCTCCAAAAAACTCATAAAAACCAGGTGAACACCTGGAGAAAGTCTCTTTTTGGCTTCTGGTGGACTCACAGGACGTCCTTATCTCCCCCTACGCACCATGCTGGTGCGGAGGCGGGGGGGAGGGAGGAGGTGAAGAAGGGAGAAGGAGCCGGGCCTATCTTCCAGTTCCTCGTGGCAACGTTATGCGAGTGGTAACAGTAACAGTCTCGATGGGCTCCGAGCTAAAAGAGGCTTTATTTCCCTATTTGGCTGCTCCAGTGAGGGAGCCCGGATAGCCTCGCCCAGCCTGGCCCAGGGCCGGGCCAGCTCCTCAATGGCGTGGCGGGGGAACGGCCTCATGGAGCCTGGACGCACTCCGCAGCTCGGCACGACAGAGAGCTCGGACAGTTCCCTGCAGCCCAGACACAGCCACGCCAGGCTCGGCAGCTGAGCCACGGAGTGGATGGAAAGCGATGCAAACGAATTCTTTTTTTTCCTCAGCTCAAGCGCTGAACATATTACACCTGGACCACGTGGGCTGAGGTCATGTGACCATCACCCAGCCAAAAGACAAATTAACTGCTTTCTTTCAATATCAGGATGGGACTCAAAAACATCCATTTTCTCCCCCACACAGAAAGGAAAGAAACAAGAATTGTTGTACCTACCAAAGGTACAACATAAAGACTTCTAAGTTGATGAATGTAGCCAAGCCTATATTCAAAGAAGGAAGAGATGAGAAGTGCTGTAAGGCTGAAAATTTTTTTGTATAACTATGGTTGGGACTGAGCTAATAAATTCCCTGTAATACATGAAGGAATAGTCCAAAGGGGGGATGTAATATTCTAACAGCAGCCAGTGAGCCAAAGCACCTGGGTGGAGATGAGTAGGTGCTGAATTAAGTGCAGTCTGACGAGAAGCTTGAGCCAAAATACAGAAAATGCTGTGAGTTGACCCTGGCCCTGGGGAATACTGGTGAACTTGTGTTGCCAAGAAAGATCTGTGTTGTTAGACACAGAAGGACGGGCTTTTTCTTCGCTGCTGCAACAGAATTGCTCATCCTTAAAAGGGTACCCCATAACTCCCCCACAGTAGCTGTGGGAAGGCTACTGGGGTGGGGGGAGGGGTCCATCGCCAGTAAATCTTTTCCTCGGGCGGGTGCCTGGTGGTGGTGCTGAAGACCCATAAAAAACTGTATTTTCTTACAGAAGCCCATAGTATAAACAAAAGAGACTTCTCTCACTAAATGAACTGCGACAAAGTTATTACAGAGGTGGTACTCTTAACTACAAGTCAAAGTGTAGTCTTTTGTATGGCCAGTGGGAAAGAAAATGAAAAAGGGTGTGGGGGGAAAAGAGTGTTCTAAGTGGTTTTGTCCTGATTCCTGATTATTATTATTATTGTTTGTTTTAAGTCTGTTACTAAATTCTTTTTATATTCTTTAAAGTATAAACCTGCCTTGCCTACTATTAATCGTTATCTCAGAACAAAAATCAAGTGATTTTGGTAAGTGTGCTGGCGTTTAGCCAGAAACTGCTACAACTGATGTTCCTGCCTGGTTTTGACTCCCCAAACGTCCAAACCATAACAATATCACAAGATGCTTTTGAACTAGGTAAAAATACTCTGCCTGTAAACAATTTTGATTGCCAGAGAAGGAAATAGAAGAGCTCATCTGCTACAGAGCTGTCAACACCCTGTTCTTCTCAGTGGACTAAGAGCAGCAATCTGCAGTGACAGACCTGTGAGGGATTTTGGCATTTGCAATAAGGGCCAAAAACAGTTTCAAAATTATTTGATATCTTACAAGAAAACAAACCTGTGAAGCTCAATAGGGTCTTAACACAGAACTTCTGCAACTGAAGTTTCTTGGACAGTTTAGTGTCTTTCAAAGTTCTGCACCAAAAGCATCTTTCACGATTCAGAACTGTACATAGGATCATGGCATTATTTAGGCAGCAAAAGACCTCTAAGATAATTGAGTCCATCCACTAAGCCAACGCTGCCAGGCCCACTACTAAAACACGTCCCAAAGCACATTTATATGTTTTCTGAAGACTTCCATTGATGGTTATTCTATTACTGTGCTGGACAACCTGTTTCAATGCTTGACCACACTTGCAGTGAAGAAAAATTTTCCAATGCCCAATCTAAACCTCACGTGACTCAACTTGAGATCATTTCCACTTATCCTGTCACTTGTTACCTGGAAGAAGTGACCAACTCTCACTTGGCTACACCCTCCTTATAGGGAATTGTAGAGAGTGATAAGGTCTCCCCTGAGTCTCCTTTCCTCCAGGCTAAACAACCCCAGCTCCCTCAGCTGCTCCTCACAGGACTTGTGCTCTACACCCTTCACCAGCTCTGCTGCCCTTCTTTGGGCAGTGCAAGGTGATTGGGACATATTTATGGTATGTTTATGGTGTATTTGTTTATTAGTAATACACGTGAACTCAAGGAAGTATTTTTTAAAGTAAGTTCACAACCTTTTACCTTCTGTTTTACAAGAGCAACAAGCAACTTCTATTGCTGCACGTGTAGAAGTTTAAGAGGCAGAAAATTCCATGACACATACAGGAAGATGAGCTTGTCTTTCTCCACAGGTAAGCCATTAATGTGAGAAGTTCTTCTGACAGGTAAAGGGCATCTGTGATTAGCAGAGCCATTTACTGTAACACTCAATTTACCTGCTGTAGAGGTTTGCATGGATCTCCTCCAAGATCTGCTTAAGTTTCTCTTCTGCTTCATGTTCAGACAATGTCAGCTTCTGCCCTGTGTCTCTTCTAACAGCTACAAACTGCTGGCTCTTCATGTCTCGTGGTCCCACTTCAACCCTGACTGGAACACCCTTTGTGGAAAAAAATAATTAGAAGTTATGATGAAGAAGTAATTCTCCAAAGAGTCCACTTTCTCTCTCAGTCTGTGGCTTTTTGTTTGTTTGTTTTGAAGTCCAGTTTTAATATAGACTCACTTTATATATTTAAGTTTCTTTGGAAAAAAAATCACCATATATTCCAAAGCTTTTATGCATTTCTGTCTTTCCCATCTACAATCTCTTCACTTGGGCATTCTACCTTGCTTCACTAATTTGGAGACTGCATCAGTGCCAACAGGCAAGTGATACTGAAGCACAGCTGGAACAGCACTAAGTTATGCCACATATTGCAAATCTGTTTTTTTAAGTCTGAACAATTACGACTTCTATAGTAATTATAATGTTCTAGTTCATCCAATGATACATTTATTTCTATTTTCAATGAATGTTTTCAACAGTGTTTCCACAGCATTCAACAGGTGTTGTTTAAATAGCAAACAGAAAAAGTTCTGTTAAATACAGCCCTAACATCAACATCTATTGCACAGGATATTTGACTACAAACAGCTAATTGCTTTAACAAAGGTTTTATGCTTTACAAACTTTGGTGATAAGATGTAATTTCTCATCTCCCATACCCCATCAGACATTTTACTGGAAAGAGTCAGTAAAGAGTCTACTGTGTAACTTATTTTCTCTACATCCTAGCATGTATCCCAGAACATACACCTTCTTTCACAGGAAATGAAAAGAGTGAATGCAAATGCATTTTCGAGGATTCTTTCTCCCCCCTCTCCAAGGAAATTGAATCGGGAAGTTTATAAGCTAAAACCATTCCACAGTGTTCAAGGGATGAACAGGAGAATCAAAACCAAGCTTTCTATGCATTGTGTGCTCTGGAATCTCCTAACGTTCACAGCTTCCAAATGATTCCCTACACTCCCTCTGCCCCACATACCTTAATTATCCTAAAAAGGTGAATAATACAGTAAAATCCATCTGGTCAGTGAACTATCTACTACTGCTACAAAGCTACATAAAAAGCTATTCAAAACTGTTATTAACAAGCAATTCAAGCTGAACATTCTAGTTTATAACCAAGGAAATGTCTCCATAATAAAATCTTGGAAGAAAGTATCCAGCACTTCTAATTGTAATACTACTAAATGAAACATGAAGTTTACCCCGTGCTATGTCTCCTTGAAAAACCTAATTTTATTTAGAAAGTTTTCCAACATGGAATCATGGTACTAGAGCTCCATTAAAAAAAACAAAAGGTTACACAACAGGAAGAGAAGTTTGAGACAATGGGAACTTTGAACAACTTGGGTCACTTCTATCATGTTACTTTGAAGACTAACATATTGAAACTAATTTTAAATGCAGAATGAAAACATGATTCCGTAACATGTCATTCAATTTTTAATTACCGTTGCTACCATTGTTCTGCTCACTATTTTTGTTTTATAAAAGCCTCTTAAATTAGGGGAAGCACAACTGTTCCTCTCAAGTGCTATATGAGGGGAACATGGCAATTTTGAAACAAAAAAATTGCGCCTTTCTTTGCTGATATTACAGGTTTATCTTCTCTGTTGGGCTGCAGGCACAGAAGGCTCTGATGTGAGCCAGGACACACTGAAGAGCACATTTTTAAACACACAAGCAATATATGTTCTCAATTTTAATTTTTAGGTATATAACTAGAGCCTTGGAAGTTTAAAAATCCCTAATGACATGCAAATCCTAGTAAACAGAACAAGTCTCAGAAAACACCTTTTCTTCATTTATTCATGAAAGTGATCACTGATTATCAGGCAGCAATTCTTAATTTACAGAATACATTTGCCTTCAGAAAAAAAGGCACACACAGCATACCTCATATATACCCCTCACCTAGGCTTCAAAACACCTCCTGGAAAGAAAAATACCTTCAGTTCCCAGTGGTTGAACTTCCAGCCAGGTGAGTAGTTGTCTCTTAAATCAGCCCGGACACGGATGCTGACAGCAAGCAGCCTGCTACGATATTCATTACATTTCTTCAACAGGGCCTCTCTGTCCTCTTCAGAAAGGGAGTTTGTGATACCACAGGGAATAATTACAACCTGCAATAGAACAGGACATGTACTTCATGCTACAAAAAAATTAGCTCATAGTTACAAAAAACTTAAAACCAATATTGTGGCCCTATATTCCAGTAATTTCTGTCATGCACTCACAAGTGAAGGATGTATTTCCCTTTTCATACCAGTGATATAGACAACAACATTTTAAATGGATGGACTATCAAAGGGGACTTGTCCACTGCAAGTATCCTAATGATTTGTATTAACTTCACACAGCTACTCTGGAACCAGACAGCTCCATCCTACATTAAGTCTTCCAGGTGCCTGATACGAATAGCTCATGAATTCCAAGACAAGAAAGGAAACAAAGGCAGTTTAAGGCATTTTTACACACCTGAATACAGGCTACACGAGGTGGGAGTACCAATCCCATGTTATCTCCATGAATCATTGTCATTACACCAATAGTCCGAGTTGTAATGCCCCAGGAATTCTGATAAGCAAACTGTTTTTCTCCTGGCTTCTTGGGATCTTCAAACACAATTTCAAACATCTTTGAGAAATTCTGCCCCAGATGATGTGATGTTGCTCCCTGAAAAAGATGCACACAGAAAATTCTATTCAATGGAAAGTTAAGTCTATCAAGCATATTTCATCTTACTATATTTAATGAAAAATAATTATTTTAATAGGTAAATACCTGGATAGCTCTTCCACTGGCAGATATAAATGCCTCTAAAGTGGTTGTGTAATCACCCCCAGCAAACTTCTCCTTTTCTGTCTTCCTTCCTTTCACAACAGGTATTGCCAGGAGATCTTCATACACCCGAGCATAGAGATCAAGTATCTGCAGCACCTATGAAGAACAAATTGCCTTCAGAATAACCCAGTATTTTCCATTTGTTACATCATGAAATATTTTTACATGACAGAGTCTGGAACCTTAAAAATTTCACACTTTCTCAAGACTTCCTTTAAAAGCTAAGACTTCTTCAATCACTTTAAACTTTGGATGTTATTTTCTTTGAATCAAAAAGCAACAACTGTAAGTCATGACAGAAAACAAGAAGAGTCACAGTAGAAATGACAGGCCAAGAGTTATATTGACTTCTAAATTCCACCTTAAAGTCTGAACATCTGCTACATAAATAAAGATATGCCACAACACTCAATGAAACATCTGCCTTTTGGGCAAAGAAAGTTTTAAAACTTCTAGGAGTAAATATGTGAATGCATTATTTGGATTTTTAAGGAAAGTTGGTTTTTAAGTATTTTTAAGAAAAACAATTTTTAAGTAAAGCACACTCTACATATCACACTCTTCAAACTCCCCATATTGTTTGTAGAGACTGAAGCCCCAGAAATGAGTTACATCTGAGAAAAAAAATGGGTTCTAATAAACTTGGCATTTTCCCCCAGGGCTCCCAAAGAAAAGAAGAAAGATTTCTATGAGGTTCCAGTACAAAGATTTGTTTGTGTTGCTCTGGAGTAAGGCCACTTCCTGAAAGAAAAAGCACCTGTGCATTTGTTTTTTACCTCCTCTGCTGCCTCTTCATATGTTGCAAATGCTGTGTGACCCTCTTGCCAAAGGAACTCACGAGTGCGAAGGAAAGGCTGGGGATGTTTGAACTCCCAGCGCTGCAAGGGCAGAAGTAAAAAAATTCAACACTATGAAGGGTCAAATTATTGTTAAAAATAATGTTTATAAGCAAGTATTAGAAAATTCTCAATAAAGATTAAAAAGCCAACTGTTCACAGCTTTCTACTTAATATAATCAACCACATACATTGATAAAGAATGTTTCATTGGAAACACTGAGAAAAACAAATCATATAAACCATGGCAATTAATTTTGCCTTGAAATATGTGCTGTGATCAGTATGATCATGCCAAGCCCACAGAGAATACCTGTCCCTACACTGCACTTGTGATAAGAAGAGGTACTCAGAAATGATGCACACATACCACAACACTGCACCACTGATTAAGCTTGATAGGAAGATCCCTGTGTGACTGCACCCACTTTGCATAGGAAGGATACATGACTGTAAAGAGAAAGCAGCTTTGAGTTTCCACACAATAAAGACATTTATGTCAAACTTTTCCTTATGCTACAGATAAGCTTAACATTCTCTGCTGTGAGAATTATGCTTTTATGTATAATTTCCTTTAAAATACATTTTTTTGTCTTAATACACAATATTTTCACAGGAGTACTTTTACTTCATCCTGAGTCTCTGCAAAAGTGCTTGGCTGCTGCTGGTCAAAGTACAATCCAAAGCTTATTATTTAATGACACTGTGTTTGAGTCATGGGCTTAAAGTATGGTAAATACACCTGGCTTCACAAATAGGACTTCACTGATCTCAAGATTTCAGGATGCTATACCAGACCTGACTCAATTAAAAACTCACCCAACCTCAGGTCTTAAAATGCTTGCTTAAGTTACTCAGAGGAACAGTTACAGTCAAAACTCATGCAAAACTGAAGTGAATCGTAAGTTGAAAAAATTTTCTTATGAACACTATAAACCAAATAATCAAACGTGTTTTCGGACAAAGTAAGTCAGTCCTCAGAATATTAATGAAAAAAACTCCTGAAGTCTGCATTTCCTAAAAGTGTCTATTTAAAGGGAACATACAGTGTGAGATTTGCTATAAGCAGCAGCAAAATTAGGAAATTTTCCTAAGGAGTTACAGAAAACATTCTGAAAAATGGGGGCTTCCACTTTTCAAAAGGGACTCTCGTCTATCAGCTACACTATACCTAAAACTTTACATATGAGTTTACAGCCAAACTACATGAAAAGAGCCTCACCTGTTTCACTCGTGGGACGTATAGCAATTGGTTCAGCCAGTTCTGTTTTCCCAGATCTTGTGACCCAAGCAACCTAAAAGAAGTAGAAAAGAAAAAAAATTAAACAAAACAAGTTTGGAAAAAACCTCTCCAACCAAAAACTTATTTTCATACCCAGCTGCAGACTAAGTGGTTGGGTTTTCTTACAGTCAGATTAAAATGAAGTTTTGAAGTGTACCTCAGGAGCAAAGTCAGCAATATGAGACTTCTCTGTCTCTAGGGCAGCCTGGGACACGAACATGGGGAAATAGCAGTTTTCCACTCCAAGTTTCTTGATCTCTGCATCAAAGAAGTCTTTGATAGCTTCCCAAATAGCGTGAGCCCAAGGACGAAGAATGTAACAGCCACTCACATCATAGTATTCAATCATCTCTGATTTTGTGATCACCTTGCAAAAGATGAATAAGATGCTGAAGTTTCAGTTTGTACGCAGAGAACATTCAGTAATTCAAGTGTGTGCCATGTAATTCCAGAGAAGTTTCCTATTTAAAAGTGCTCAAATTGTTGGCGGCTAAAGTATACCCTAAAGCTGCTTGTGTTACCTAGAGAAGGTTAACCAGCAACATTAAGTTTAATAACAGATCTGAATAATGTAAACACGTAACTAAAACTGAATTTCATGAACCCAAGTAAGAGACTATAGCTGGAAATTCTAGGAACCAAAAAGCTGCACTTTGGTAAGAAAAGCCTCTAGCTCACGTCAGAAGAGATTTTTATACCTCAGAGTACAGGCAAATTTTGTACTACTGAGAGGAAATGTACACCACTGACACCTACTTACAATCTCTCATAGCAAGACTAATCTAAACTGATTAATTTTAATTAATCATCTCTACTCTGGTTGTTTTCAATCTCACAAGCCACCAAAATTGTTCAGCATCAACAGATATTAACTTTTGTTATGCATCACCTTGAGCTGAAATAAAACTCAGGTCTGTGAAATTCCTAAAATTTCAATTAAGTTTTGTACTCTTAACAAAAGAGGAATCCAGGTATGAATCAAGAAAATAATATATATATTATATATATGAGGTTGGGTGGTTGACACTCATCCTTTTTACAGCTTCCTAAATTAATTCAGCTTCTTAATTCAAGGCACTTCTATTTAAGTCCATGTTAACAACGTAAGATATAGAAAAGAGCAAGTACTTTGCTTTGTATTAAAAAAAATAGATTAAAACAGAAAGATGCAAATCCCAAACAGACCTCGATTTATAACAGAATAATTAATTCAAACTTACTGTGCACTTACCTGAGAGAACCACTCTGAAAGATTTTCTTCTTTTTTAGCTTCTAGACCCAGCCTATTGTAAGACAAAAGAACCAGATTTGTGCTGTTCAGAATTTAGCAGTGAAATTTATCCTAACCCTTTTTTTTCTCTTTTATTTTGGGGCAGGAGGTATGGCAAAATAAGGTGGGAGAGAAAGTTTTAGTTTTACATCAAAAGGCTAAGTTTTGGCTGGTGGGAGTTGCTAGTATTTCCTTACCCTAGTAAGAATATTTAGTAAGAATAGCTCCATTTTTTTACTACGGTTTGAACCCTTCTAATTCTCACTATGGCTGTATCAAAGAATCTCCTATTGACACATTAAAAAGAAAAATCACCAGTAACGAGTACAGTAAGAACCTAAGATTAACCAGACCTGTATGTAAGCTGTTTTACTCTTTATTTTAAACATTTCTTACCCCTAGGCAGTGGCTACAATTTCAGGAAAGATATGCAACTCAAATTCACCATTCATGTGAATGTCAGTCACACTGTTTGAGACAGAAACCTGACCCTACCTCAAAATAATGATAACCAATAAAACTACAAGATTATAAAGAAGGTAAAACTCACCAGACTCAAATGACAGAACACAAAAGTAAAGGTTTTATATCTCTACAAACAGAGAAGTTTTAAAGGTGGGAAATACGCTTTTTCTGGCATTATTTCTATACAAAACAACCATCTCTCTGTCTCTAATATATGATTTATGTATATGAAACAGGAAATACATAGTGCTGCATAATTCATGCTGCAAAAAACCTCTAAACTTTCAGCAAGACACAACAGCACATTTGCAGAAGCCAATAATGAAGCACAGAAATTTCTCAGTGACAGCAACAGTTCAGGATGCTGAGTTACAACTGACACTAAAACTTTGGTAACTTGCTTTTGCCTTGATACTGAATATGAAAATCAACACAGTTGTTTTGCAAATGTCCACACTTTCAAGTGAAATGAGACACCTATCAAACTCTAAATCTGAACAGAGGTGGACAGTGGATGTTTCTATCCAGTAAGATTAATGATTGCATCTTTACCTGGTTTGTTTCTTAGGGCCTTGGCCCTCTCCTGATCCATTAGAGGAGCGCTCATTACCACTCTGTCCTTGCAAAGGTTCTTTTTTAGGACCATCATTTTGCTTCTGTTGCTTACTCTGCTTTTCAGACTTGTTCTCCTTCTCTTTCTTCTTTTTGTCTTTGTCATCTACACCACTAGCAGACACTGGTTTATAGTCAACTCCTGCAACAGACTTATACTGGGCCTTCAGCTGAAGAAGTTCTTTAACGGCCACGTCTATCTTTTCCTTGGAGAACAAAAAGGAAAAAAAAAGAAATTTATAGAGAAATCAGAGGAATAATATGGCTCTATTAAAAAAAATTATAAAATATCTCTATGGCATTATGGACATTCTCACAGTGTTAGGGGAAAAATGTGCAAAAGCCAGCACTTAACTTAAATGTGTTAAGATTTTAAAGGACAGGAGTAATTTTAAAAATACATTCCAGATCTCAGAATTCAAATGCTGCCTAATCTAAAGGTACATTTCTAATTCCCATAATCACACTGAATTCCAAAGAGATTTTTACATTTAAATACATGTATTACATTTTTGTACTACAGTGTATAGATGTTTTTACCTTGTCTGCTTTTTCTGCTTTTAATTTCCTAACTTCATCTCCCTGAAGAGCTACTTTGCTAAACAGGGCTTTAGCTTCAGGAGTGTCTGGACCGCTGGGTGCTGTGTTTGATGTCTGAGGCAAAGCCCCCTGAGCTGCTGGTGGGTGTCCTGGCTTGTACTCCTGCCCAGTCTTCTCTTTGTAGTCAGCTTTTAGAGAAAGGAGGAGTTTTACTGCTTCATCTATTTGATCCTGTGTGGAGAACAAATAGCAAGGTGTACTGGTGAGAATTAGAGAGAACTGGTCAGAAGCACTGATTATCAGGCTACGAATTCAACCTAACCAACCAATAAAAGAAAACCCCAAAAAACCAACCCAACAACCAAAATGAATTTTGTGAGGTAGAAATACAGAAAAAAACCGCAGAAGTGCCCAAAAAACTGCAGGTTTGTCTTGTGCTCTTTTCCACAACCATCACTGAACCTGTCAAGTTTTGAAAAGTCTTGCTTTTGTTGCAGCACACTACATACTTAAACAGTCACTTGTCCTGAATACATCAAGAGAAAGTAAAATACATCAATAATTTCTGCAACATTGAGACCTGCCATGCTCGTGCCTATTCATCTACATATGAGAGGTTAAGTTTGACTTTGTACATCTGAGTCAAGAAAGCATGCAGCATCAGAACAATCTGGTTTGGCATTACCAGAGCATGCAAAACCTGGACATAGGTGAGTCACTACTTGGTGAAAGATTTCCCCCCAGTGGCAAGATGTGGTCAGAATGACAATTGTTCACTTTAGTGCCTGCTGTACCTTGGAAGCTTTCTCTGCCTTGAGTCTGCGGACCACTTCCCCTTGCTCAGCTACAGTATCATAAAGTGCTTTGCCATCCACTAAGCTACAGCTTGCCAAGTTATTGCAGCAGACAGGAGATGGAGGTGCAGTAGAAGATAGACAGGGAGGGGTTGAGGGTGGATTTCCAGGCTTGTACTCCTGACCTGTCTTTTGTTTATATTCTGCTTTTAGGCTTAGAAGAATTTTCACAGCCTCATCTATTTGTTCCTGAAGCAAGAGAGAAAAAACAGCAGTTGCAGATAAGGGCAGAAATAACAGAGGTGTAACACAATAGCTGAGATAACACAAGCCTTACTAGAATAACACTAACATAGCTGTCACAATAAAACTTCTAGAGCTGTTATCCTGTTAGTATAAGTTGTCATTATTGAATTCTGTGGTAAAACTTCTTAGTCAGAATACAAATGGACACCAAAGGACCATATCAGGTAGTACAGGTAAGGGCTGATTTCTGTGCCATAAAAGCCCCCCATTTAGGCTTAGTCCCGTCCAGCTATAGCAGTCCATGAATTGTACACTGGAGAAAAACAGCAAATACTCACTCTGAATAAAGAATGGTTCTTTGGTCACAATCCAATAACTCCCAAATTCATTAATGCCATTCTGCAAGTTACAACCCTTCCTTTAAGTTACAACCCTTCCTTTAAGTTACTGCCTATATTCTGCTTCACTTATCTTGTATCACTAAAAAAAGAACTTATTGTTTTCCATGCACTAACACCGAACTCATGCAGTCAGCCATATCATCAGCTCAAGAGAATTTGGGAAAGCAATTCATGGAACTTGCTTATATTTTGGTCCTCAAATTTCCCAAAATCTGCCATTGGATTTTAGCCTAAACTGAGGACACTGTTCCACTCAGAACTATCCACAGGTAGAACACCTTTGAAACTTTCTCCGATTTGAGCTTGCGAACCACTTCTCCTTGTTGAGCTACTTTGCTGTACAGAGCCTTGCTGTCTACTGGACATGGGGATGGAAGATTGGGAACAGGAGAACACTGAGGAGGGACAGAGACCACAGGTGGGCTTCCAGGCTTGTACTCCTGGCCTGTCTGGCGCTTATATTCTGCCTTTAGGGACAAAAGGACTTCCACAGCAGCACCTATCTCATCCTGAAAGAAGAAAGGAAGGGGCATAAAGAGGGAGGAACAAAGATACAGAGACATAAGACTCTCAAGAGTACCATAAATACTTTCATAAAAAGACCTGCAGTTTATGTGCACCTATTCCATTTCCTTAAGTATTTAGTAGACTTGTTCAGAGAAGTTTTCTCTACTACCTTCCTATTTTAACAAAGTAACTCCACTTATGTGATATACAACCCTAACCGTCCTAACTAAAATTAATTTAGATCTTCCCACTTATTTAGATTTTATGGTGCCACCAAGACACTACTACTATTAACATTATTTAACCACCAGGCAAACTATATTATTGTCCACCTCTTCTTGTTCTGCATTAGAAAGAAAGGAAATAACACAGCTAATAGTAGCTATGTTTGCTATGTACAGTTACAGATGTCTCAAAAACATCCGTAGCATTTGGATCCACCCTTTCTGGGTATGGAGCTTTGTTTTAAGGTCTAAACAGCAACAATTCAATCCTATGAAGTCACGTAATTTGACCATACTGACTTAAACAAATGAAGAAATACTCAGGGCATTTTAATCCCAGGGACTTGATTTGGATACTTAATCAACTCTTGCTGTTGGGTAAATTCTGTCCATGTTTCAGAATACCAGCCTAAGAAATATGGGAATTCACCTAAACAAATTTGGTCATGAAAATCTAACTGAAGAAGTAAATATTGGAAAACACAAGTCTTGACAAAACAGAGCCCAGTCCAAGTTTTTTATGACCACTATAAAAAACTTGGATCCATAAGCACCTATTCACCTCCACAGACAGAGAACAAAGGGCTATGCAAACCCAGACAAAAACAAAAAAGTTAGTATAATCATTACCTTTGATGCTTTCTCAGCTTTCAGTTTTCGGACCACTTCTCCTTGCTCTGCTACTTTATCATACAGAGCTTTACTGTCCAGAGTACTAGAGGTCTCAAGCTTTGGTGACTGTGCAGTTCCAGATACTGGAGGGTTTCCAGGTTTATACTCCTGGCCTGTCTTCTCTTTGTATTCTGCTTTCAAGGCCAGCAGTTGTTTCACAGCTTTATCAATATCTTCCTTTGCTGCCTTCTTAGCCTTCAAGTCACGAACTACATCGCCCTGTGCAGCCACTTTGTTGTAGATGATCAGGTGACCTTCAGATCCAGCACAGGCTGGAGTAGAGGCATGACCAACAAGTGGAGCAGATTTTCCTTTTACAGCTGCACTAGCCTTAAAAAAATAAAAAAAACCAAGTATTCAGCATAATAATCTTATACAGAAATAGATATATAGTAACACATTTTATGGTACTTTTTTAAACACCAGATTACCTCTTTTTTTGCAGTTTCAGCTTTGGTCTTCTCTTTTGACCCAGATGTTGGCATTTCTTTAGTGTGTCCATCAGGGATGTAAATTAAAATGCATGGGGCATCTTTACAGCTGTAAGGGCTATAAAAAGATTTACACAAAACACAATAGTAAAAGAAATACAAGATAAACATCAAACATTTATTGAAACAAAAGAGCTACTTTCTAAAAAATGCTCTCGCACAACTGCAGGTTTATCTTTGTACACAGCTGTGGTTACCTAAATTTACATAATTAGGGATCTGCACTGATTCCTCTTGCATGCAAATTTTCCTTTTTCTATAATATTTATTTTATTTGGGAAAATGCCTGTTTTATTCTGTAATACTGCTCCTTAATTGCTATACTTCAAGTCACAACAAAACCATGACCTCTTTACCAAGTCCAGGTTAGCTGGGGTGCACCACAAGCGCCACGTACTTGGCTTAAGACAGTTCGAAGAGGCAGGAACATACAAAATAAAAGCCATGCCAGTCCACAGAAATATTCCTCAGAAAGATCATGGTAAAGAGGAAAATATTTGCAGATGACATTACTCTTGCCAATGTGTGTGTGTGAAAACACTAAAACACTGAAAGCTACAGCAAATTCTGTGAAGTCTGTTTAGGCCATTCTCAGGCAGCTTACCTCACTGGCTCATAGGGCTGATCACAAATGTAGAAGCCTCTCCTCTGAAGTTGTATGATGTCCCCTTTTTTTAACTCCTTAAGGCACGGATCACCCAGCATCAGTTCTTCTTGCTGTAAGTGTTAAAAGAAATCAGTCCACATCTAACAGAGCAAAGGAACAGCAAGAAATAGAGCTGTAGAAAGATAGTAGTGATTTTCTCCTTTTCAAAGTGTCAAAATGTTATTTAATTGCAGCAGCAGCAGAACAAGTATTTGTAAGAAGATGCCGTATCATAAGAATGTATAAAGACAAAAATTTGAACTATTGATCTCAGATGTGTAAAAGTCAGGTAATACCTCAGAAAAAACAAAAGTCATATTTTAATTCTGAGATTATGACAGATTACATAGAAACATGGAAACTAGATACATCAGCACAATTTATCTGTTTGACAAAAAAACAATTAAATTTTAGACAGAGCAACTAGAAACAGTGAATTTTTAAAAAAAAACAAACAAAAAACCAAACAACACTAAGTTTTGTGGAATCAAAGGTGACAAAAAGATAACTCACCTTACTGTTTCGGTTGATATATTGCTTGAAGTCTTCATCTTTACCTAGAACTGGCTTAGTGATCAGGTGCTCATAATTAACACAGACAGTTGGGATGAGTGGTGCACGTGAAGTTTCTGCCAACCAAGTGATCTTAGTAGTTTTCTTGAAGTCCTTATTATCTAAGTTCAACTTGGCATTGATGGACACAATTTTTCCACTTGAATTTCTACATGAAAACAGAAATTTTAACAGTGCAGCCTAAATGATCAGTTTTGATTCAATACTACAAAAACAAATGTTCAGAGTTCATTTTTGAAGTGTGAATCATAGAAAATGAAAGAGTGCATTCACTCCTGCTGAAGTTCTCTTTTAATTTTGTTTTCTTAAATATCAATATAGAGTACAAAGCATGAGGAAAAAAATCTTTACATATTTATGTTCTCTATCAGAGCTCACACCATTCTGCCACTGTATCAACACAACCATTCCAAAGATACTATGATGAAATGAATGGTCTCCTTCCCCACATCAATAGCTGTGCAACTGAAACTGTGACAGGTTTAGTTTCTCAGTATGCAGTGTTTGGTATGGGGTGAAAGTTGTTAAAATTCCAGGTGATGTTTTTCTGTCTGAAGAAGCTGTTACACAGCAGCAATATTACCACAGAGAGCACTGGATGAGAGGGACATGTAGTATCAGGACTGATTAATGATTTCAAACCTGAATCTAAAGTAAAACACACTCTATGCTAAAATGCAATTTCATGGCATATTTCAAAGTAGATTTCTATATATAGAATCATAGGATGGACATACATGGCCAACCACTAATACTTTACAGTTATAAGCTTCTTATTAAAAGAAAAATCAACAAAAAGCTGAAAGGCAAGGCTTAATTTCATCTGCCACTGAACAGGTTACCTGTTTAATTTGGTGATGATGATATTGCCCCAATTTATGAATGTGACCACCTCTCCCTCCGCCAGGGTCTCTGCATCTGCGCCCTCAATGAGGACTCTGGAGCTGTACCACACAGGCTTCAACCCAACATCAGCATTCTGTGAATAATGGGTTACATTTCAAAGATAACAGATGAAGACAGAAGATGGACAATAACAGTAATGAAAAGTTACAATATTATTCTTTCTCAGCTCTCTCCAGTTTCTTGTTCACAGGTGTTGCCCACATTCCCCTGATGGTACACTGAAAAAATCCACTGACAGCCTATTCCATTTCCTTAAGGTCCATACATCTTAAAGGTCTCACAGGTAAACCCGAAGTTTTTCTCAAGTTTCCATTTTGCTGTGCAAATTCCCTTCAAAATTAATTTCAGAATCCCCTTTTTTTGCTTTTTTATAAACTTATTATAGAAACATATATGGAGCTCCTTTCAGCTGCATAGATTTGTAAAGACAGAAACCAGAAACGCCACTTATAAAATACTCAGCTTTAAAATATCTCAACAATTGAGATATCTTTTACTTTTTAAAAAAGGCTGACAGGTCTGGGTTCAGACCTTTTCAGCTGGTCTGGAGTCTGCAATTTGTTTCTTCTGGTCAGTATTTATTTCATTATATATTGGAGGCAGCATTTATTGGTACTGTCAATGTTTTAATATACTGGCTTGTATCTGACCAAACTTCAGACTTTTTTGAGCCTTGAAGATTCATAACTCTCACTTGCATCTGCTCAAAACCTGTTTCCCCAGCCATGGGGAAGAGGGGAAACTCAATGCCCACCTTTCAGTTACAAGAACTGGCTACAGGAACACCCAGAGCAACAAAATCAAAACAAATAAATGAAGCAAAGCCTCAGCAATATTCACTCATTTCTTAGTGTAATTGTATATAAGTATAACTAAGGGATGCTTTCAGTGAAGTTTAAGCACAATTTTAGACATCAGACTCAAAGGAAAGCATCTCTGTTAACCGTAGCACCAAGAAAGACTTGTATCAGTAATACACTGCCCTTTTAAGGGATATTACTCTGTTTACTGGATACTAAAAGTATCAAATCAGCAAGTTCTTAGCTTTTGATAAGAACTATTTGCTATACAAATTCAAAAGTCATGTTAAAAAATCCAGAGATTAACAGAATCAACAGGTTAATACATTAGCTCTCCACATAAACCTAATTTTATAAACCACTTGCAAAATACCTCACTGTTAATGGATAAAGAGTGTCTACTGCATTATAGCCATAAAGCTTGAATAAAATTTAATATTTAACTTCTCTGTGAAAGTTAACAACAAACAGTAAGAAAACCAGTTTGAGCAGCACTTCAGGCTTGCAATGCCTCACCTCTTCTGAAAACTCTCAGAAAGGCCTTTTAGAGCACTCTATAAATTTAGAAAAACAGTTTCCTCTTAAAAGAACAAACAAGTTTAGTAGTTGCATGGCTTTTGACAATTCTGAGGCAAAAAAAAGGACCCCTTGGATAGATCTCAGGCTATCTGGGCTAGCTAAAAGCAGGACTCTCCTTCCTGACTGTTCCAAGCCAAGGTACTTCCCAACCTTACTGAGCTGCAGTACAAGAATATTAAGAGAGTAAAGCAAGAACCTTTGGATGTTTAGCCACTTCTTTCATCTCCTCTTGAGCTTCAGGAATATTTACTGGGACCACTGCATCTTTCAGTAAAGCAGTGTACCGAGGTGCTACTGGGTCTATAACCTACAGAAAACAAACGAGGTGGATCATGAATATATGCCACTGACAAAAAAACATGATGCTGTACAAAACAATAACCACAAAAAAACAAAGGAATATTAACTGGTATTCTTTATGTTACTGCATTGTTTCAAAGTTTGGTTTAATGTCACTTTCATCCAAAGCTATAGAATAGTGAGAAAACAGTGGTATACTTCACAATTCCCAATCTTTACTAAAATACTCAGAGTAAGAACTGGATTGGGTACTACTGACAGCAGAAGTAACCAAAATTATGACTCAATGCCTCATAGAGAAGAAACAAATATGTACTGTGATATAGTTTTGCTGTGCACATAGGCTATAACATCTGAACCACTTTTTCTCTAGTTATCTAAATTTAAAGCAGTAATTTTTAAGTGGAGTTTGTTCTTTTTCCAGCACCACAAGACCTGATCCCATACTCATTTTCCAGGCCAGTACTCCAGCAGAATCAGTGACAGAACTGGCTACAGAGGAGGCATCAATTAAGTCTGCAATTTTACTACAGACACATTAGATACTATAATAAGGCAACACAATAATATTGACTTCATTAGGATTTCTACAACATGAGTTAGGCAAGAAAAAGTTACCACTAGAATGTCTTCCTGTATTTTTATTGCCCATTATAAAATGATAAACTAAAGACTTAGTTGCTGTAGTTTTTCACAGCATTTTTTATACCAGAAATACTGGTTTGTCAAACTGTTCAGAGGCACTTAAATATGTAATTCAAGTAAAGTAGTCATCTAAGGCCAAAAGGAATATCAAAGATCTACCAGTTTCACTGGAAACTAACACAAAGGAAAACACCTGCTTTTATTAACATAAAGTGATTTTTGCTCTCCTTGGTTTTTTCCTACTCAAGTGAAAAGCTACACAGCTATATATTTTTCTATATTTTGGAGAAAACCATTTAGCTTCTAATTACTTGACATTAGCTAATAAAGTAATATGATAACATAGTTTTAAGACACAGTTTTGTAAGTTAGCAGTCACTGAAGTCAGGCTCCTAAGTGTTAGACATACACTTCGAAAAAGGCTTGTGTATGTATCTCAAAATGTAGGGATATTATATGATTTAATATCATAATTTTGATAATTAAATGACTAGATTTTATAGTGCTATTACCAGGCTCTTTATTTTATTCATTAAAACTCACAATCTCTCCCCAGCTGACAGGTGCTAAAAACGACAGGATCACATATAAAATACAAGTTCTCACACTGATGAGCTCAGAACTACCTGTAAGCAGCCAATTGTTCTTGCTTATATTGCAGATAGTTTACAATCTGCACAGACACATGTAAATAAAATTGGCTAATAAATATGGTGCTGCACAAGGAGCTGAGTCAGAGGTCTAAGAAACTCAGTTTAGAAGTCAATTTTAAAAAAAATGAGACTTGACAGTCCACAGTGGATTCTTCCCCTCAAACCAGTTGTTAGTCATAAATATATTTATGCAGCAACAGAAAGAACCAATTCATAAACCTACGTGTATGTAGCAAATCAAATGCAAAATACATGAAGAAATACAAGACACATGCCAGACAAGCAAAAAATATTTAAATGAACAGATCTGGGTACTATCTAAGCAAAACCAAGCAGGAATCCCAATGCGAAATAACAGGTGTTTCCACAATCACACAAAATATGCAATCCTCATGAAAACAAATCGCCTTATTATAGTGTCCAAGCATCTGCTGCCAAAAAGCAACTCATCATGTCAAGATGCAATATTCCTGATTTGCCATTCAGTCAGAAACTCCAGCAGTGCTGGCTTCATCTCCCCAGAGAGAATACACAGCGCGTTCATCCTTTTGCCACAGAAAGGAAACGCGGCCAACGTGAACCAAATCGGGGAAGATTTGGGTTTATGTTGACAAATCAGCCAAACCAGAGGTGGGCAGCCTTTGAAAACTAGGAATAATGCATTTTCAGTGGGTTTGTAGAGCTCCTGTTATACAAGCAAGTGTGACTGTGCTATGAAGCTGCAAAATGATAGCTTATGCTATGTATGCTTACAGCACTGTAAGCTATATGCTAAGGTAAAAAGCATTAAGTAATACCTTCTTACAGATAGCTCGCAGCTTGAAAGCAGAAAAATGAAATGCAGTTTTCAGATCAGATTTACAGCAAATACCATTATCTTTTCCCGTACTACTAAGTAAGGCAAGGATAGGAGAATCAACAGGATTAGTGCTTCTTCAGGTTGGAAGGGGGGAACATTCCATTTTCCTGAGAGTGTGCCAAATGATGCAGCATACTGCAACTGCTAATTGTTGTGATAAGCACTCCAATGAATGCTGGATACTCTACATATCCTAGAAAGAGGATATCAGGAGCAGCATCAAATCTGAGTAAGCACATACCTTTTTGTTAAAGGACCAGATTTTATCCCACTCCATATTCACAACAGATCGAGAGGAGCCCTGGGGAAAAAAAAAATCAAACCAACACCACATTAATATAAATATTCTAGCTCTTAGACTAATTTAAAACAAAGTTCTTTAAACTGAAAACCCTCTATGGGTTTGCTTTCATCAAAAACAGCTTTTGAGCTTGCAAAATAAACCTTCCTCAAGTAAGAAACCTGCAAGCCCATTTTGCCAAGCTCTACTCACAGGTGTTAACATTGTTGAAGCAATACACATTGTATACAAAGTAGCATCGCTTCAAAAGAAGAAATCCCCCAGTGACAAGTACATTAACTGAAGCTTCACAAAAACTTGACCTTATTGAGAAATATTCAAAGAATCAGAAGAAAACACCCACCTGAGCAGCAATAAACTGTTTCAGCCCTTCAACTGTCATGCCTCTTCTCAGGACACCACGCACAGTGGGAAATCTTGGGTCATCCCTAGTGGAAAAAGACATTTCATTAGTGTCAGCTGCTAAACTCTCTAAATTCTACATTGATCAAAACTTTACTGCTACACACAAAAGGCACAGCTTCAGTATATTTTACTTAGTGAACTCACAGCTAGGTGAGAACACCTGCTGAGCTCTTATCCATACAAAATGTATGGTGAAGGTTTTCTCCTTCACCTCAGGAAGGGAAGCCACCTTTTCAGTGAAGTGGCTCTTTTCCTTTATCTGCAATCTTAGGTCTCCCAAAAACTGTCAAGGCAAAAGTTATGTCCCTACACATTATTTCCTTTCCAATGGCACCTGAAAAATGTTACTTGAAACAACAAAGCTTGATTCTTTCTCACTTAAGGGCAACCAGAAACAGATGAGTGACAGTGACAGTGCTACCTCTTGATGATATAAGTGATAGAATTCTATGATATTTTTTTTTCTCTTATGGAAGAAATAAAAAGGCCTAATCTGCAATGCAACATTTCAGTTGCTGGGAATCAAAATCAAACCTTGCCGAAGACCTAACAGGGAGGCTCAGGGAAGGAAAGGTCATCATAAAAACAGCTACACCTCTAGGGGAAAAAAATGGGCAAGAGGAGGAAAGGATAAGTTTGGCTCTAGCAAAGTGGCTCCATGCATAAACCAGGAACCTAAGCTTCCAACTCAACTGACAAATACACAACTAGTCCACCAAACACTGTCTTCAGAAATCAAATTAATCTGAAAAAATTAACAAAAAGAAGGAGGGGGAGGGCAGGTGGGAGAGAAGTGGGATGGATTTGACTAGATGGACAGGACCAGAAGTACTTCAATCAGGCCCTCTTCTGGCATTGCTTAGGAATGACTCCAACGACAATATCCAACGACTCAAGAGTGGAAAATGTGTAAGTGCCACCCACAGCAAGAGCCAGAGTCCAAAAATATGCTGCCTCATGTTTATTACAGGACATAAATATGTACGTACACAGCTACTGTAAAGTAGGAAACTGACACACTGCACATGCAAAAGCCAGTGTAACTAATCTATATTCTTTAATATTGTTTAAATATTCATTCATACTGTCCCAAACCAAAAATAAATGTGCCAGCCACAAGGATCTTAGGCAACAGTACTGATCTACAGCCATGCAACATACCATCCATCCACAAGGCCTTCGTTGACAAACCACGTGAGCTTTCTCTTGGAGAGCACAGTGTTGTTGAGGTTTAGCCTGCTATACTCCCATATGTATGGTTTCCTTATGCCCAGAGCCTCAATAATCCAGTAGAATTGCTCATCTCTGTCGTGGTATTCAGTTGTTCTCAGTGCATGTGTGACACCTTCAATACTATCAACAATGGGGCAGGCGAAATCGTATGTGGGATAAACCCTGACAAAAAAGATCTTTAATTAGCAGGGCAGAACTCAACACTTTCCTCCCACATAAACATTTAAACTCAGTACAATTTATATTCATGTATTATAAATATTTATAACCTATGATCCTGCAAACTTTCAGATGAAGACTAAAATAAGACATACACAACAACTTGTCCCTAAAAAGATCCAGGGGACAATACATTTTTAAGACAAAGAAAGCCTTCAAGAAATTAACTTATCACAGCCTTAATATTCAAGCCTAAAAAAATCAACCCTACACTGCTAGTTCTTTTCAAACACGTGTAAGGACCAAAACTGAAATAATATTCATTGCTGACCACAATGGCCAACTCACAGGTATTAAAAGCCATTTGCCCAAGTTTCAGAAAGCCAAGAGACTCATCACATATTCTGGTTGAAAATGCTAGCAGGTGCCAAGAATCAGAAGAAATTTACTAAGGAATGGCAAATGCCCTGAAAAGAGCAAAATCTACAGGCCACACAAGGAGAAAGTGGACATACTTGTAGGTATTTCCAGTCCGAGGGTGAGGCTGGTTTTTACAACGATAAAGAGTTGGATCCCTCATACATCCATTATTACTGCTCATATCTATTTTTGCTCGTAGACAACAAGTTTGTCCGTATTCTGTTCCCTTTTTCATTTCTTCCCACATCTGTAGATTCTTATTAACACCTAAGGACAACAAAAATAAACCATTTTCTAAGGTATTATGAAGCTGATACAGAACCAAGTTTTATTACTGCAGTAACAAAAATCAGTGTCACCCCCCTCTTTAAACACTGGAATTCATTTTCACACATTTTACGTTTTGAATTTTTTAAGTGGTAATGAATGGTGATTAATTCATACACATACAAGTTTACTGCACTAAATGTACACTTAATCCATTCAGCCTAGTAGAACAAAGCACTAAACACTTCCAAGACCCTATAAGGACCTTGAAGAATGCAATTTAGTAATCTCACTCATATTTGTTAATAAAAATCCAGTTTGGATGCCAAATCAAAAAGGCAAGAAAGCAGGACTGAAGCTTAAAATATCTTACAGTTATTTCTGTGTTTAGATTCCACTCTCTGCTCACGCTCTGCTTTCATTTGTTCTGCAGGAGTATCATCCACATATGCCTTCCCTTCTTGAATAAGCTTCTCAGCATATTTCATTATTGTTTCAAAGTGATCTGAGGTATATGTAAATTGATCTGGTTTGATGTGCAGCATGGCAACGTCTTCAAGAATGACCTGCAAAGTGTGAAATTGTACACTGTAATATTCAGGAAAGGTAGTTTTCTTACATCTTTATCCTCTTCATGTCAGATGTGGTGCTTTTAATGCTCCATTGTGCAGGAAGGATAAGCCATAAGAATAAGCAGGAAAGAAAAGTGAGGCATGTACTTATTCTTTCACAGACTATAATCACTCTGCTATCTTGCCATACCTTTTCAAAGTCTTCTTTCTCTTTTTCTGGATTTGTGTCATCAAATCTCATAATAAGTTTTCCTTTAAAGTTAACTTGGTAGTGCTGATTTAGCAGGGCAGCTTTGGCATGACCAATATGCAGATATCTAAAAAGGAAATAAAAATATAAATATATATGCCAGAACTACTTCAGCCAGACTTGTTTATTTGTGAGGGAAGGAGAAAGAACGGAAAGCAATACCTAAGTGTAACAAACAAACCAACCTAGGATATTTGTTGAAATACTACACATTTATGAAAATAGATTATGTTTCTTTTACCACAAATTTAGTAGTTAACTTCTAAAAATACCTAAATCTGTAAATTAGAGTGTTGCTATGGATATGAAGATTGGAATGCAATTATCTCCATTTTTACAGACTATCTTATACCAACTGGTGATGACACCCAGTAGCAGCTACCACATAATCTGAACCTACCACATTCACAAGAGTGGAATTTGGTGGTTGCTGTTTACTTCTAACATAAACTAGAAAGCCACTGACATTATAAACTAAATATAAATCCCCAAATCCACAAAATGTAAATCTCTTACAAAAAGAGAGTAACATCTCCCTGAAGAACAGTGTTTTGAAACACCAGGATTAAGACATTACAAACTACTAAAGTAAGTTGAGAAAAATATACATTACTCACATGCATGTACATAACACATAATTTACAAATGCACAACTACAGAAGTCATGTGATGCTGAAGAGCCAGTTAAATGAACAAATGCAACCACAGAAATTTTACAGATAATCAGACAATTCCAAAAAGAAACAGAAAATGAAAAGCTGGCTGAAAATTGAATTTATTGTACTGGCTCATCACATCTCCTCTGTGTGGTCTTTAAGGAGTTTGTGCTTTGGTGTTCCATACAGTCTGGACCCTGGGGCCTCCATTACACATCTGGGGTCAAGCTTCCCTAAGGGAGGCTATCCCATACATCTTTCCTTTCTCAAATCTAAGCTCCCTTGGAAAGCAGAGTCCCTTGACCCAATTCACAAGGACTTCATGTCCACACCATCGCTCCTGGCAGGGCACACAAATCCATCATCCATGCAAATGCCATCCTCCTGCTTCTCCTCATCCCACTGCTGAGCAGCACCACATCACCTCAGAACTAAACTCCCTATTCTAAGTTCAGGCAACAGCACAGTGAAGTACAGAGAAGTGAACAAACAGCTCTAGTGGAGACAAAGCTTTAAACACTCATTTGGCTTAACAGCCTTGTCTGATAAGCTGATTAACATCCTCACCAAAGCACTTTTTTTTAAAAAAAACACAAATAGAACCTCACAAAATATTTATGTTTCTTACCCACTTGCTTCAGGAGGAAACCTTACAATGACCTTTCCCATCTCTGCACCGGGAAGTTCAACAAACTTCCCAACATCCGCTTTCTTTTCTTTTTCTGTTGCCTTGAAAACAGACATAATTACAAATTGTACTAGCTGTAAAATCAGCCATAAAACTCTAGATAATAACTACTGTATCAAAGTCTTCTTTCAAACCTATAAGCTGCCATATTGGGCCCCAAATTCACAACATTCACATTTACTCAAGGCACTCCAAAACAAGATTAATTCTAGAGTTTTAATTTATTTTTTCTTCAAATCTGGTCCAGGACTTAGAACTCCCACCAAGTTGTCTAATTTATTCCATCGAAGAAAACAACTGCTAATTAAGGTTTTATACCTTAGTGTTCTTAACCTGAATGTGATTAACAAATTCAGTCAACTGAAGAGTGCAATCTTTACAGGTCTATCAGGATCTCAAACTCTTTCTAGAAAAAGCAAACAATATATCTAAGTAGCAGTGCTGATTAAAAGAAGAGGTGACATGTTTCCATGATTCCACTTAAGCACTGGACCACACAACTCATGCCTTTCTAAACTTGAAAGCGACAGCTTTAGCTGTAAACGAGAGTTTACAAAAGTTTAGTTCACTGTACAACTGCTTACTTTGAATTTTTAATTCTCTAGCTTAAAAAAAAATAAAATAAAATTTTCTTGCTGTGTATTCACAGAAATAAAGCTAGTCTCTCCAGAGGATCTGAGTAAATCTTACCATTTTAGCCTTTGGTGTACCAGCAGCCCACTTGGCTCCTACTGACTGGAAAGCACGTTGTACCTCAAGGAAGCTGTACCATCGCTTTGCATGCACAGGAGCTTTGTTCTGTTCTAACTGCTCTTGCCACGTGCTATTATCTGTTAGAAAACAAAGTATTTTTCAAACTCTTAAATTATAAAAATAAAATTATTTTTTTCAACAGCAGCCTTTTAAGACTAAGGAAAGATTATGATTTTAAAAATCTACTTACTCTCTCTTCTGAAGAGATTTAGTCATGGGGATGCAAGCTATTCAAAAGCAAATTACATAAACAAATTCCCTTCAGACCCAAAACATACTGCATGCCTTCTTGGATTCATCAAGGCAGAAAGTGAGGGGGAACAGTAAATAAACATTTTTCTTTGTATCATCCACCTCAAAATTAGCAGCAACTTTATTTCGAGACAACAATACAGGATATCATTTTATTGTGTTTACATTTGATGTTTTCTAAGTGCTATCATAAGTGAAAAATGTACCAATACTACCCTTTATTTCTGAGGGGCTGTATTCCCACAATTAATTTCCAAGGAACACAGTTTCACTAGAAGGATTCTGGTGGGGAAAAGGAGAAAAAAAAAAAAAGACACTCCCTTCAGATTTCTCTTAAGAGCAGAAACTTTGAAAAAATACCAAAAGCTGCTAGCTTTTAATCTTAATTATGCACTTTACTTTCAAGTGGACTTGGGTTATACTGAATGGTAGATTGTCACCTATCACCTTTAGATATAAAGCTAAGAGAAAATAAAAACCATATCCATAAAAACAGATCACCAAAGCTTCTTTAACCTGTAAAGGATATTTTGCAGAGTAACATCTACCTCTTTTAATAATTCAAAGTAAACACCAGAGAAATTTCCTCTGCTAAGATAATGTCATGGAAAGGTCTATGCATATAATTTTACATTGCACATTTTCATATAAAGGCAACAGGTAATAAAAGATGCTCTTACAATTATTAATACAAAAGAACTTAAAAGAATTCCACCTAGGGAATACAACTCATAAATTTCCAAAGGTAACAACAATTTTAAAGAAAGAAATCTAGGGTTTCCTAAGCTATGCTATTGCCATCACTAGTGACGCACAGGTCACAGCAGTGTGCATGATAGTACATAGTCTGTCATACAGCTAGGAGTCACTACCTGCATCCACTAAAAAGAAGAATTGCAAGCCAATGAAACATAAACCAATACCTTTTAGCACAGCCCAGACACACAAGTCTGCGAGACTCAGAGAGTTTCCCACCAAGTAGGTCCTTAGAGACAGACAGTGGTTGAGTTCTTGGATGGCTGAAGGGAACTGGCTGGCAGTGGATAACTTTGTGGCACTGAACTCCAGCCAATGGTCAATCTTGTTAGGAGGGACACAAGATAGTTAAAGTTACTAAAGGAATGAGAATTAAGCTTGCTAAATAACTGAATAATACACACTCAATCTCATGACTGAACAGAAAACATGAACAGGAATATTAGTATTAAATATATCAGATCATAGTATATCTTGAAAAAATATTTAAAATAAATTATACTGAAAAGTTAAACCAGAACTATCCTAAATGATGAAATTTAACTTCTACCTTCAGAATGAATTTAAACTGCTGAAAACACCAACTTTACTGAAGTTATTCTCATCAGTAAAATCATAAGCAGTTCTTAGGAACTCACTTATCACAAGAGTATATGATAATCATCACTGTCATTCAACTATTTAGATACCATATTTGTGACCTATTTCCTCTTCCTGGTGCTGGTACTGGTTAGTATACCATATTCCCCCCAGTCCCCATCTTCTCTTCCTCATCTCCTTTTAGATTTGAAGAAATCAATCTCCTCCCCCCCACCAAGCCCTACTTCCCTCTCCTGCAAAAGTCTTTTCCATCTATCTTTGCACATAAACACAAAAAAATATTAAGAATTAGGCTGGTTAATAATGTAGCCCTGTCTGTAAACTGAATCCCTCAACCCTGCAAGAGACTAAGTGTCTCTTCTACTCCTCTGGTCCTACTTCATGTGTAGGTGTTCTGCAAACTGCAGCAGGAATCCTTCCAACATTCAAGCCAACGTGGCAGGCACAGATGTAATTACAACCACCACAGAACTCAGTTCAGTCATTTGCAGTTACACGCCAAAATATGTGCACCACAAATGCAGCTGTCACCATACTTCTCCAAGTACAGCATTATTTTTGAAAGAGGCAGAACTGAAAAGAAGTATTGTATCAGCAATACCATCCCTGAAAGTGTGTTTGCTGAGGTCTGGGCTTAACTTAAAAACAAGGGATTTGGACAGAAATTTTAAATAGCCACAGGATAACTTACAACTTTTTTAATGTCTCACAGGCAAAATACTAAGACAACACTTCCCTTGAGACCAGCTATGAGGGCTGAAGAGTGATTACCACTGGCTTCAAGCAGCAAAGACCTGAAGACTAGTCAAAAAGTAGAATCAAGTCCTTCAGTCCCTCCCCAAATCAGAGAGGAAATAAACTTCAATTTGTCTGCTAGTTTCAGTTATCAACTTAAAATGCAGCACATGATGAACTATTCTGAGCTAGACCCAGGAAGAAACCAGGGTCAGGGTTTTGTCCATCATATACAGCAAAAACTACTGCAAGATTTCAATGCCACGCAGTGTTCCTTGGTGTTATACTGAAGGGTTACAAGATAGCAACTGATGGCAACAGAGCTGAGGAAAGAGAGGAGGGAAAATCCCATGTATCACCTTCCAACCTGAATGATTTCATATTAGTGAAATGTCAGCTTAGGAGCTGCTATTGCAGGAGTGGCCAAGGGCAACCCTTCCAAAGCTCAGACTTCTTAGTCTTCTTTATACAAAGAAGGAAGCTTAGCAAAACAAAACCCTCAGCATCCCACATAGCTGCAGCCTCAGCCTAACAGTAAAATACAGAGCAATAGACACAAGGTCAAAAAAAAAAACCCAACCCCAAAACAAGTCCCCCCAAACTTCTAACAGATCAAAAGAGGAAAAATGAAAAGAAGTAAAAATAAAAAAGAAAGAAACAAGAGAGAAGAGACCGATTCAAGGTCAGGGTAGATGGGGCTTTGAGCAACCTGGTTTAGTGGAAAGTGTCCCTACCCATAGGAGGGGGCTGGAAATAGATGGTCTTCAAGGTCCCTTCCACCCCAAACCATTTTATGATTCTGTGATTCCTTCTCACCTCAGTGTGTTCCAACAGATTCGAGCCATACAGCCCAGCAGAGGCAGCAACTCGAGCCAGGTACCGAGCTATTGAATTCACATCAGTAAATGAAACTTGCCTAGAAACAGAAAGAGGCAAGACAAAGGTAGGTTAAATTACTACCTCCAGTCAGTTCAACTTTAATTGCACGCACGTAGTTGAAGCATGTGCAAAGCAAACACAAAATAACTTCCGGATGAACCAACAGGAACCAGGTCACTAGAGTAAAAAATGAACAAAAAAAACCCACAAAAAAACCTCCCAAAAAACAAACAAAAAACCCTAGAAAAAGAATAATTTGAGCTACAGATTTTCCAGATTATAAGGACCTAATCAATATTTGTTTTCTTTTCATAAAAGAAAGATGACTTTGAAGAGGATTCCTAGTGAATCAACAGAAGAAATGAGAGGTCTTCATAATGGTTTTAAGGGCTAGCATCAGGGGAAAAAAGCCCTGTCCAATTGTTACTCACTTTATTTAATTCACACTTCACAGAAACCATTCCCTGGTGAACAAACTCGCCTGCCTGTATTTGATTTCTTACCTACTCTTCTCCAGATAAAAGACTAATTTGAATTTGTTGTCCCCATTCTGCTTATGAAAGTTCTTAATAGATCTGCAGAAGAAAGGCTCTCCAAAGGGCATATTTCTTTCTTTGCTTTCATGCCCCTTTTCCATGTTACAGACAGTATCAAAAAAGCTGCATACTGACAGAAATTTAGCTCCCAGTTCATCTATGATAAATTAATATTTACTAAAGAGCTTTGGAAGAAAGATGCATCAGAAACATCAATTCTGCAGATAATACTCTACTCTACAGTCCCACCTAGATGTAGATTGCAAAAAGAGCTCCAATTGCTTCTAAATCAAGCACTGACATCAAGAAAAGGAGTCCCTGTAAGTGCTCTTAAATGGACCGAACGCTACACTCCAACTTGACCAGCCAAGGTTCCACTTCTGCTCTGTCATTGTTCTCTATTTTCCTTTTTACCTACTGTGTTCCTTATAAAATTAAAAGAATTCTGATAGCCCTTAAGCCTTGCAAAAATCAACAAAAGTTCTGAAAATTATACAGAAGACTTCTTGATATATTAACAATTAGAATGTGTCCCATTTTTAGTACAAATGGACCAGCCAGTCTCATTAGGCTAATTGCAGTAAAATCTAAGGAATATAGTTCATTGGGAGGGACTTTTTGTTTGCTTGCTTTTAATTTCACTTGCTTTCCAAGCATCTGGGATCCAGTATATACATAGAAGATCCACAAAATATAACTAAACCCAAAAGTCAGAGTAGGGTGTTTACATCATACTAAGTGTGTCCTATTCCAATTTCCCACTATCAGATTTTAATGAAGCTTTTTTAAACTGAGAACAACAAAATATTTCCAATACATTTTCACTAGAAAAGTATGTGGAATGTACTTATATTGTTTTCCCTAGTTCATACCAAAACAAATACCCCTTGATTACTCAAGCAAAACTGAATACATGTATGAAAAGGGAAAAAGTTACTCTGAGTAAAATCTTACTTATGCTTTAAAAGCCGTTATTTTTTCAGGAAAAACAAAATACTCCCACCCAAACATCACTAATTGACCTCTTTGGAAAAGTTATAAAAGGTTCTTTGCAGCCAGTGCCTGCTAACTCCAGGGCTAAGTAAGGAAGAATGAACAGGGACAATACAATGTTACAGGCAAAGAGTGGCTCTTCAGAGTGACATGAAATATTAATTAAACACAGGGCAAACATTCAAGAAGCAGAAGACAAGATGGGGAAAAGGGACAAAAAAAGCAGCAAACACAAAACAGAAAAGAACCCAAACTACAAATTATTTCCAATCATAATAAATCACTATTGAATTGATTTGTAAAAAGCTTTGCAGAATGGTTGGATTCACCTTCCTAGGAGGAATAACTACTCTGAAATGTGCATGTGCTCACCACACAAAGCACAGAAGTTGTACTGCAGTTTGTTTCCTGACACGACACAGGTACACCAAAATTCTCCATAAAGCCATCAGCACTTAGCAGAGTGGTTTGCTTAGGAGCTATTACTACGTGAAGTTTTGAAGCTAAGGCTTCAAAAATAACCTTTAAAATAGAATTCATCACCTCAAATGAGCGATGAACCTTCTAGGTAGCTAGCTGACAGCTAAGTTTCAACTAGTTAGCTGAAAATTTTGTCACCAGATGCTAACTGAGCTTCAAAACAGAACCTAGAAGAATCACAAATAAAATGTTCTTTCTTGTTCAAGTGAAGTCATTAGAACTAATGGATTCCTGAAAAAAAAAATCAAAACCTGAAACATCCCAAGTGATTTTCACATCATGCCAAAACAAGATGCTTCAGCAGAACTGATGCCATGAAATCCATTTACCAAAAGCATTAGTTGAGATACGAGTTCAGCTGATGCCTCTCACATTGCAGATACACTTTTAACAGACTTTAAGGTAGAGAATCAATTTTTAAAACGATTGTACAACCAACCAAGGAAAATTAATGCAATATTGAGGTCTGGAATAACTTCTTGAACATAAGCCAATGCCAGGGATGAGAGGACACTAACACACAAAAATTTCCATCTGATGGGACCATGTTTCTAGACATTATCCACATGGGGCCAAAGTGCAGAAGAAGAGTGTTTGCTTTACATTTCTGACAAGTTCCATTACAGCCAAAATGAGTGGTTTTGCAATGCAGTAGGAAGAAGGCATGGTAACACCGAATTATTTAATGAAATTAACTATTATTTCAAAGCCAAGTATATACATTTAAAATATTCCAAGATCATTTCCAAGTGTCACAGGAGTGTATTCATATATTTTAATATATACATCCATGCACTGCCTAAACTGTCAAAGTAAATCAAAATCTAAACCTGACTAAGGCTCCTTTAGGGGAAAACTTTCTCCTGCAACTAAAAAAATATCCAATTAACTTTCTGTTATGTAAGCTGTATCCTACATGTGCAAAACACACACTGAAGATTATTAAATCCCAACACAACCTGTCACATTTCTCTTGCTTTAATTCAAAACCACAAATTCAATGCCATCACCAGGCACAGCAAAAGACAACATGCAGCATTAGATTATGTAAGAACTCCTATCTGAGTTCAGGTCCAACATTTTAAACAGAAAACAATATTTGCAAAGAGTAAAACAATGGTGACTGAAGACTGTGACTCTTCCTGTGCTTTGATTTTCTCCAAATATATGTACATAGTGACAAGCTTTTTACTAAGGTTAGAAGGCATGGAAATACTCAGTTGGTGTTAATTTATGAGGAGCAAGTCAGTAACTCTGCACTACAAGATGAAATATGTTGCTCCTATAGCCATTCTACAGACAGGCGAGTATTCCAGTTTAGGATGCATTGGTCGCTTTAACAGCATCTTCTCCTGAATTAGCTCACAAAATGAGAGTTTGTCAGCAAGACCACGAACAAAAGGCTCCCCCGATCTTCTAAAAAAACAATCAATGTTCAAAAACTACAGTAATAATCAGTAATTCCAAATTCATCATGGTGTTACTATACTTCAAGTTACAACTGCAATGCTTATGTATACAAATATGCTCCTTACTGTAGGTACTAAATGCCAGAGTTTCCACTGATACATCAGACAGCAGGATATCTCCTCTTGATATATCCAGATGTCTTAACTGATATAGAACTGAAGATGACAATGCAGCTTCCCAAAACTAACAGTGTTAGTCCTGCATTTCTGATAGGCATTTGATCTTACTCAGATTGTAAAAACCATCTTCACGCCCCAAACTTGAAATTATCTATTCCAATGGCAGAGTACTTTTAGAAGGTCTAAAAGTAGATCACTACAAAAATTTCCAATATTTTTTCTACACTGTGCAGATGGATACACTGGATAGCACAGCACTGTTAATTAGCAGTTTCCTGAGATAACATCATCCCTTTGCTTATACACATAAGGGAGGGAGCCTAAAATAATTTCATGTAAACATTCAAATTTCAATCCATCACACACTTACAAGTCCAAGGAATCTTATATACCAAACTGGTCTAATATAAAATGGCCTTGCTGTTGGTAATCCATGGCACCACAAAAAGTCCTGAACAATAAAATGACTAGTACAGCAAAAATGATTATACATAGGTACATGTAAATAAAAATACAAGACTTTTTTCCATAAAGATCTAGTTCTGAATATATTGTAAAAGTTCTGCCTGTGCACAGAGACATCAGTAATGCAGTGATGAATAAAACTGTGGTTTTTTTCTCTTCCTCCTACCTCAAAAGGTTACTGTCAATGTTACAACCATGTGATTTTTAAAACTGCTGACCCAAAGGTAGAAGGAGAGATGCAAAGTCACTTACTCGGACACACAGAGGATGGTTTCTTTGCCTTCTTGCACTGATATTTGAACATCATTCTTCACATGCTCCACCGTCAGCAGAGCTCCTTGAAAAAACAAGAGAAAAACATACTGAACTTCCTTCCAGGAGAGATACCTTTCATAGTTACAGCCAATCAGTTACATCTCTTATCCAATAGCACCAGGTAACTGAACTGGCTCCTTCAAGTAAGAATGCCCAGGGAAACAAAAAAATCAATGTTCAGTCTCATATGCAAGAGGCTTCTTCTTGGCAATTCTTACAGCTTCAAATTGATAATGTCCAGCACACAGTGATCTGCAGTGAGCTCAGCAAGTGTCAGCTGCAATACATTTTGCTTCCTAAGGGTATGGTAAAAATTAGTCCTGCCCCCCAGTATATGAGGAAAATGTAATGAAAAATTACATTAATTGCTGAACAGTATTACTGATGTACTCCATCCCAGTCCTGACACATACATCAAAGGAGATCAATTACTGAATATATCAGTACTTTCTGAACAAGGATGAGACTATTTTTAACCTGATTTAAAGTTTATGAAAAGATTAGCCATTCAAAACCAAGAAACTTTACCCATGTGAAAGTGCAGGGAATGTACACAGGGTTTTCAGAGTAAGTAGTTCACCCGTGACAGTAAAAAATGGTCTCCAAAAAGAAAAGAATTTCTGAAGTTTTTAGTCTACACCATTGACTGGAAGACAGCTCTGCCCACATCCAATTCCACAGAAGGCAAACCTGCTCTGATCTTGAGGCTCTACAGCACGACACAGCAGCTCAAACAAAGCACTGAGCTTGCTTGGCTGTGTTTCTGCACTGGCTCTGCTCCAGAGTCAGCCTGCTGAGCATAAGCAGAGGAGCTTGTGTTCTTTAACTTTGCTCAGAAGCACGTACAAAGGCAGCAAGCTTTTGCATAGGCAAAGCAGACACAGGACTGTACTCTAGGTCTGGAAAGGCACCTAACCTGTTACAGCCTCCATAGCGTGCTGTGCACTTCATCTTCCCTAGAACAACGCTCCATCTAAGGCAGATGATACTATAAGCTATTAATACACCGGCCTAAATACAAACCACTGGAGCTAGGAATTCCCTAGCTCTCACCTCTGCTCAGCTGAAAACCCTTCTCATGGCATTAAGAGTAAGTCAAGGTTCTTCTTCTCATCCCTCAGCTATCCATCTGTGAAATTCAGGGTGACATGCCTTATGCAGTATGTTAGTAAGACACACAAGTATTTTAATAACATGCATGGAAATGCTTTGAAAATGACAAGTATTATGTGCACCAAGCTGTGTAATTAATATTGATGACATCAAAAGCTACTATACCTTCCCCACTGCACAGCAGACATGATGAAGAGTATGAAGTAGGGATGAGAAGGGTAAGTGTGCTTGTCTTCTTGATATAAATGTTTCATCTGTAATATGTAATATTTCTGACACAATCATGCAATCTCCTGAAATAAACCTCCAGTGCCACTCACCAGCAGTCAAAGAAAATAAGTCTCCAAAGCCCCTAAACCTGATGTTAACTATAACTCACATTGCATCATTTTCTTTTCTAGCAAATCAGTATAAACAAGTATCAGGAGAAATTTTATTTAAATACGTTTTTATACCTTCAATCAGTAGTCATGCAAGTTGTATTCAACTCTGAAATGCATTTGGGAATAACAGTAAGAAAAAGAAATCAATAATCTACAATGACGAATAGGAAGAAAATTTATTTTGGATAGCTGTAATGAAATGGAGAAATTGTATGGAACGCATACAAAAGATTGTTTCCAGATGGGTGGAAGTGCAATGAAGGAGTTTCTCACATTTTTAAATGCAAAACAACATCGAAGGGCAGTGAGCAACTGAGAAAGCAAGATTTCATAGCGCAACTTCAAGCCAGCTCGCCAGGGAGGCATTTTAGCAGCAGGTTAGAACTGAAAATGAAAGACAGCAGCACAGCGGCAGAGCTCACGAACAGGCAATGTGAACTAGGGCTGTCTTGAAAATTCAGCCTCAACGTGCCAAGTCACCCGAGGCTGTACCGTGCCCGAGTTCCTTCAGCCCCAGTTATGCCCAGTGCCGGCCCGAGCAGCTGCCCGGAGGGGCCCGCAGCGGGCACACGGCCCCGGGAAGGGCGGCAGGGATGGGAAGGACGGGAGGAATGGGAAGGACGGGAGGAATGGGAAGGACGGGCACGGGCCCCGGTGCCGCCTCGCCCGGCCCCGCACGCGGGCACGGCCGGCGCCGCATGATGCAACACGGGCGGCAGGGAGGGAGAGAAGGAGGCAGCGGGGGAGGGAGGGGACAGAGCCCCGCCGGAGCCCGGCACAGCGGGATCGGGGCGGCGCGGGGCGAGGCCCGGCCCGTACTTACCGAGTGGGGGGCTGCCCGCGTCCACCGTGAGGCTCAGCGCCGCCATTCCCGCCGCCAGCGCCGGAACCGAGGGAGCAGCGGGG
>VZTZ01000020.1:1204-35614 GCA_013400955.1 Drymodes brunneopygia
CCCCCCAAATATAAATATCGTCATAGTGATTATATGTTTATGCGCTCGCAGCTTTTTCGCGTCTTTTCCCCGAGTGTTTTCTGCTTGGCGTGGTTTTGATTTGGCGGAAAAAAAATAGGGGAGTGAGGGAGAAGTATGAGAAAAATACGGTGATGGTGGAAAAATAAGGGAATGGAGTAAAAAATAGGGGAATAGGGGGAAAAAATCGCGTCTAGTCCATAGAAGTGCCCCCCCTTCCAGCGTTTTGTTGGCACTGAGGAAAATCCCCGCCGCGGCGGCTGCGGAGTAAATCCGGGGAATAAATCCGATTTTCGGGAAAGCTGGGAGAGGCGCGGACGGGGCTGCGCTGCCCGGCGCTGTGCTTCCCGACTAGCCAAAAAAAACATCCCTGGGCTGGGAAAAACGGGCAAAATGGGGCTGTTTCGGTGATTTCTTGCCTGGTGCAACCCAAGCCCCACTGAGGTCCCGCTGCCCCCAGGCAGCGCTGCCGGCAACGCTGGTTTTGGTGGGTTTTTTTCTTTTTTTTTTCCTATTTTTATTTCTTCACAATTCTTATTTTTTAAACCCGCGAACAAAACTCCCATGCAGTGACTACTCTCTCCTTATATTTTTTCTCCCTTCTCGACACACTTCATCCTCGGGCAGCCCCATGGCTGCATCTCCATTAAATAAAAAAAAATTTAAAAAAATAATAAAAAAGGCAGACAGTGAAATATACGCGGTTTATTTTTTTCCCACAGTCAGCTTTTTATTTATTTGTTTAAATTACTTTTGTTTTTTGGAGGCTTTTAATTTTTTTTCCCCTTTTCCGAGCTCCCTTTCCCAGCGGCTCACGGAGTCCGGCAGTGCCGGGAGGACGCTGCCGCGCTCTCCTGCCCATACTCCTGCTCGCTGCTTTACCTGGGAGGACAGAAGGGATTTCTGACCGTTTGATTTCCCTCTCTGGCTCTATTTTTAATTTTTTTTTCCCCTTTCTTTCCCCTGGGCGTGGAGAGGTGACTCGGAGTTTACTTTAGGCGTTGGGAGGGTGACAGGTTTTGCAATAATAAACCTGCTTTTCTCCCAGCCGCCCGGGATGAATGACTTTGAAATTTGCAAACCTGATTGCCAACATCTGCAGAGAAGGAAGCAGCCTGAATCGAGGGAAAAAGATTTATTAGTTTTAGACTAGGTGGCAGTGCCAATTTCCCAGGTGCTGAGAAGAGAGGTGTAAAGCGAATGGGGCTACGAAGCCAAGCACATGGGCAAACACCTTCTTTTTTCTTTCCCTTTTGTCTTTTTTTTTCCCTCCCTTTTTTTTCCCCTGGTTATTTTTTCCCCTCTCTCCTCCACCTCCCACTGCAGCAGAATGATCTCTGCAGAAATTCATCTGGACAATCTCAAGCCAAACCAAGTGTGGGTTCTTGGTATTTTTTAAATTATTCTTTTTTTATTGGGTAATTTTATTTTTCTTTTTTTCTTTTTTTTTCGGCTTTATTTCTCCTCCCAAGGTTTCCTTTTCTGAAATCCAGGCAGGTCAGGAGGGAGGCACAGAGCTCTGGCCTCTCCAAGCTGACCAAGCTCTGTGACGCTGTCCGGGAGCTTTCCCATCACACTGGGAGGAAACCTCAGATTTGGGTCCCCTTGCAGAGGGAGTGGAGTGTGTGATACCTCCAGTTCTTTTTTATAGTGTTCTTATATTATTTTTAAATTATTTTCCTTTTCCTGGGAGTTGTTTGAAATCCCCTGTCCCTGCACTTCTGTTGCCCGGTCTCCCTGAGCGCTTCCCGGCACGGTCCTCACAAAGCTCGACTTTGTCACGGCAATTCCCAACGAGGCTAAACTCCATTAAAAAGATCTGTACAATTAACAGCCGAAACTCTCATTAAACCACAGCAGCGGGATAGGCAGGGATATTTTTTTGTTGTTGTTTTTTACGGCTTTAACAATATCGCCTGAAATGATGATTACTTCCTGCTACCGAGGGGCCCTTTGTAGGTTTGCATTCGCAGTGCTGTTGGTGTGTGGTTTTGGTGGGTTTTTTTTTTGTTGTTGTTGTTTGTTTTTTTGGGGGTTGGTTTTGTTTTTAGGAGGGGTGGAAAGCAAAGGCTTGTGCAAGGGGTTAAGAAAAGTGGGCAGGAGGCGAAGCCTTTAAATAGAGCCAGTTCAAACCGATCCTTAAATACCGCCGGGCTGAAGAAAGAGACTCTTGAATCTGTCCCAGCGTCCTCCGAAAATAAATACGCCCCTGTAAAAATAGCACGATTGGCCATATTTGAGAATCCAGTTATGGCCGGCACCGACTCCTTGTTTTTCCCGTAGCTTCGGCTCATTCCGGCAGCTGGGCTCTGCCCCAGCGCCAGAGTACGGCTGCCTGGGCTGTGTCCAGTGACCCCTGGACCCTCGGCTCCTCTCTGGGGGATTTCTGCTCCGTGGCAGCGTTTTGGCCGCTGCCCTGTGGGCTCAGGGGACAGGGACAGAAGCCCCTTTGTTGGAAGTGCATGGAGGGAGGAGTGAGCCGGAGGCCGAGGCGGGAGCTGAGCCGGCCAGCGATGTGGGGATGCCATTCCCTGCCCCCCTGTGATTTTGGGCATCGCTATCTCCCCATCCCTGAGGAGGGCAGGAGGGTGCTCCTCATGGGTCTTGCGGAGGGATAGTGGCGGAAAGGGACTGTTTGCAATGGAATTTCGTGCCTGGAGCTTGCTGGGAGGACGTTCCTTAAAAAAAGGCTGCAATCGATGGAATGGGGCAGCCGAGTCTATTAAAGCGAGGGCTTGCTCTGCTCTGCAGCAGCTCAAAATATGGGGGTTTATCGTTTTGCTCGTTCCCTATCCCACTGTCTCTGGGTCCTGGTCTGGGCTCCATCCCAGAGGAGCGTGTTGTTCTTGGCAGGCTCTGTGTTTTGGGGGAGGTGGAAAAGGCTCCCTCAGACGCGATTGCGAAGGGCTGCTCTGGGACCGTGTCCCTGCCCGGCAGCAGCGGGGCTGTGTGCGAGCAAGGATCACCCATATCCGAGAAAAGACTCTTCGAATTTAAAATAATATTAGTAGTAATTAATAAAAACGTGCTTTTTGCTGTGTGCTGAAGTATCTTTTCTCGGGTGGGGGGCTGCAGGAGCAGATCTGTGTTTGTATAAAAGGATGCTCAGCCTCTTCCATTAAAATATGCTTCAGAAACACTTTTTAGTGCTCGGAAAAAGGGACACATCACTATGAGCAGGGCTGACTGCATTAAATCCAGCTCCAGAGCAGTGGCTGGAAGGAAAGCGGGCAGACAGAGGGGAGAGATTTTGATTTCCCTGCTTTCCTACTTCACATTAGCATGTGCATTCAAATGCAGGGATTTAAGGCAGATTGGAGACCGTCCTTGCTTCCAGGCCTGCTGTGCCCGGGGAGAAGTTTTCCAGACAGCTGTGCCAGGTAGGAGCATAGGAAAAGAAATAAAAATACTCTTCCATCCCCTAGGACAGCGCTGCTGTGCCAGCAAAATCCCTCTGTAGCCATCCTTATAATGGCAAAATGGTGCTTCTGCTGATCCCGCAGATTTTTGCAGGAGGCCTTGCCGTCGGCAGTGCCAGTGGAAGCACAATTCGCTCATCAAACTGCATCCACGCTAAGCTCGCTTTGCTGATAGAGGGGCTAGGATAGCAAGGATGGGGCACCGGAGCGATCCGTGCCCCGCTCCTCCGCATTGCTCGGGGCACCACGGCTCCCGGACCAGCGGTGGGATTTTCCCCCGTGCTTCAGCGCGGCTCTTTTTGGTTGCATTCTGATGCTGCAAGGAAAATACCATCGGTGTTTAATGGCCCTTGAAATCGCGGTTCCCCCTCCCTGCCCGCCCAGGGGGTGGTGCGAGGGGCTGAGCTCGGGGGCTCCTTGGGGCAGGGGCTCTGTGTAACACCGGGAGGAATGCGGCCGGGCCGGAGACCTGCCTGGTGGGACGATGCTTCCCCTCCCTTGGGGCCCTGGTGAAATGAGATGCTTTTTGAGACGTGTTTTCAGGCAGAGCAGGGAGTGAGCCTGTCCCAGTGGGGCTCGGGGAGGTGGTGCTGGGCAGCGATGCTGTGCTCGGTCCCATCACACTCTGCTCTTCACACCCGGCATCCCCGGGGGTGGAGGAAGTGCTCGGCCATGGAGTGATGTCCCTGCTGCTCCCTTGGGCTGGCGGCCAACTCGTGGGCTGTGAGGAAGGCAGGAGCAGTGTCTGGGCTGAAATGGTGGCGGAAAAGGAACTTGCGCGTTTTTGGGAGTCTCCTATCCTGAGCTCCTGTGTTTCTCTAATGTCCCAGTGATTTTTTGCAAGGTCCTGGTGGGCTGTGGGGTGGCATCTCTGTCTTTCAGGAGCAGTGGGAAGGACTGTCCATCCTGTGCTGTATACTCTGTTGAAATGCCCATCCCAAGCAGTGGTAGTTGGCTGGGCTTGGAACATGGGCAAGAGACCAAGGACCAATGTGGCCACTTAAATTTGCTCAAAGCGAGGTCCTGTGGGATCCTCCACCATCTTGAAAGGGTTTCCAACACCTTCCCAGGTAAACGGGCAGGCATCTGTCCCTGCCTCTGGTGCATAAGGCTGCATTTATTAATGCAAGGTGTCATTTACTAGTGTGGTTTCTAGCAGCCTTTCTCCCACTTGGAGCAAGCCTTGCCTCCTACCCAGTACAGAGTCTACTTGGTGGGATTGGAAAACCACGAGTCCCATCCCTGACTGATGGTGTGCCAGAGAAAATCTGATCTGGAGGATGAGCCGGCACTAGAAATCCTAGCCGGGGGTGGCATGGGGCACTGGGCAGATCCGTGGTGTTGGGGACAAGCTCCTGCTCTTTCCCAGCAGAACAGCTGTTGGAGAAATGGAAATGGCTGGGAATTAATCTCACTGCAGACGCGGTTAGCAGAGCAGGGCTTTCGTAAGGGAAATTTTAGATCTCCTTCCTAGGATAACTCAGGGTAAAGCTGAAATTAGTTTATAATTACATAGTAAATAACCCCCCATCTTGTCATTTCATCATCTTCTGATGAATATGGAAATGAACATTGTTAAGGGGAATTAACGTCATTACGGCAGCCTTCCAGGTGAGCGCCTTGCGGTTCAGCCGCGACTGCGACCGGCGCGAGGGTGTCGGATCACATCCCCGAGCTGGGGTTAGCGCCCGACGAGTCCAAACAAGGCCCCGTGTGTTTTCACCATGTACTAAAACTGGTCCAGTTAAAGCTCCGGGCAGGAGGTGGTGCAGGGAATCGGGGCCAGCCTGGCATGTGCTGACAGGAAAGCTGCCGTGCCGGGACGAGGAGATGTTGGTCTGGGTTAGGTAACGCGATCCAGCATCGCCTGCTCGAGGTGCGGAGGACAAGGGAGTGCTTTGTTCAGCCTCGCTGCTGAAGCAGAGAGCACGGTGCACCCTGAACAACCTGAAAATGCAGGCGGGGTGGAGGAGCTGAGAGGAGCCCTGAGTTCCCTGCCTGTTCGAGCCAGGGCAATGGAGCAGTGCTGTGTCCAGCTGCGCAGCCTCTCGCCGTCTTTCCCAGTTGGGGATGCTCTTTAAAAAGCAAAGTTTGGGAGGGGACTGCTCCGGCGTGGCTGCCTCACCCTCGCCACGAGGATTTGGTGGTTCCCTTCTCCCCATCCCTACGTTTCTGGCTGTCTTTGCTCCGGGACGGCACAGCTGGATGTCTGCAGGCATCGCGACGCACCCATCGACCCCGTCCCTCTCTGCTGTTTATTTGCTTTGCTTATTGTTCCCTTCTCCCCAGCTCTTAAACACTGACGGGATGGCAGCCACACGGCCCCTTTAGCCCCGTCCCCGTGGGCGCTGGCCGGGGGATGTGCAGCGGGAGCCCCCGATCCGGCAGCGCCACGGCGGTGACAGTTGGGCTGGCTCCCCACGCCGCCAGGATCAGCTGTTGGGTGCACAATATGCTCCCGTTCTCCTCTCCAGCTGTTGCTGCTGACGGTTATGGGAAGCGAAAGGTAGTTGAGAGTTTGGCATCGCTAAATCAGGGAAGTGATGGGCAGAAAGGAGGGGCTGGGCGGGGGGCTCAGCGTGTCTGAGGCTGGGTTTTGTTTAAATCCGTCCAGACTGAAATAGTGACGAAAGGATTGGAGTGACCTTGGGAATAAATTTTATTGCCAGCATAGCAGTGGCCAAAGAGCCATTTTGAGGGAGCTGGATGCAGGCAGGCGAGCCGAACATGGTGGGCTCGGAGCAAGGGAAGGAGTGATATTCAAGAGAGAATATGCCTTTTAGAGGAATAACAGAAATTTTAAGGCACTCAGCCCTGTCTCTCTGGCGCTGTATCCCCGGCAACTTCTGCAAAGACTGCTCCTGCTTCTGCCTCCATCCATCTTACCCTGACGCATCCCTGCCAGCAAAGAGCCCTTTTTGCCTTCGGTGTTTGGATGTATTGCCCCTGATTCCCTTCATGCCCCCATCACTTCTCAGCAGAATTCCTCTTGGCTTGAATATGCTTTTAACACATTCGCTTTAATTGCTTTTCATTAAAAAAAATTAAAAGTAGTAACGGCAGTGGCTGTTGTGCTGGACAGGAAGGGTTTTGGAGGGATGGGCTGTGTGCTGCTCGCAGGCAGCGCCGGTCGCTGCGTGTGGATGAAGCAGCTCCCGTGTTATCACCACACAGCCTGTGTCATCCTGGCGTTTGTGTCCTGCTCTGCTGGGCGTGGGGACATCCCACACGCCGTGTCACACACAAGCCAAGCGGATAATGCTCCAGCGAGTAGAGATCCGGGCGGGTGAGTGAAGAAGGGTGCAGGCACCTTGCCGGGGTGCCTGGCAAGCCCCGGCTCTGCTCGGATGGGCAGGCACACGGTGCCGGGCTCCTGGAGTGTGCAGTGTGCCGGGGTTTCCCTTTGCAATCCCGGCACTGCAGCGGGGCTTTCTCCCTAATGAGATTAGTGACACAAAGCAGCAATTCTGCTGCTACTTTTAATGGATGTTCGGGGTTTGTGTGGGATCGGGAATTCCTACTCCCATCAGATGAGCCCTCTCTGTGACTATTTTGTGAACAGATCTTCCTTTCCTTGGCTTCAGGGTTGACAGTCATATTGGCACGAGTGCTTTAGGCTTTCCCCTCCTGTCTGCCTCTGCTGCCTGTTCTCCCAAGCCCCGCACATGGTAGATTTTATCTTCTGTCCTGCTTTGAATCTCACCAGCAGCCCAAGCTACTTCCATCTTGTGGAGGACGCAAAAGCTTGGTGGCCTTCCCTGGACGCACTAAATGCAACTGGGAGGAGGGAGAAATGCAAAAGTCACTCTTGAACCATTCCTGCAGGTACTGCTTGGTCTCCTTAGCTGAGATGTTGCAGCACATACCTATATGAGAATGTTCGTATGTAGGGCACCCATGTAGTGCCTCACCTGATGGAGGGCTGGCTGTCTCTGCCTGGTGTCATCGGGGCCAGCTTGGCAATTTGTCAGGCTGCGCTTCAGTTTGAATACAGATTTGCATAATTCATCAGGAATTAAACCGCACTGCCATAATATTTGCCTGTGCATTTATCTCCCATTATCGGCAGTGGGGAGCTGTGGGGTCCTGGGCGTTTGCTGGCCACAGGTACACCTTTGCTTCACAGTTCAGAGCTTTTCTGGTGCAGAAGAGGTGGCGTGGGCTGATGTTCAGGAGGGTGTGGGAAGGACAAGAGCCTCTGGAAGGAAAAAAGGCTGAATGTGGGGTCAAGAGGAGAGGCTGGGCAGAGGCTGAGCTTTTGAGCTTGGTTTCCTAAGGAAAAGAGTCTTAGGAGATTGTGATCCGTGTGTGGATCCCTTTCTTCCACCCCCAGATGCCCGCAGCCTGTTGCTGAATTTTTCCCAGCGTGGTTTAGGTCCCTGCAGATGCTGTTTAAGTAAGTGCTGGACTCTGGGAGAGGGATGCATTCACTCCTGTGGCATACAGAGCAGCACATGCGGGACCATCCAGCTTCACCTTATGCTTACTGTGTCCTGGCCATGCTGTATCCAAGGAGAATTATGAAGCCGGAGTCGATGAATTTGTTTGGGTCATTGGCAGTGTCCTTGCTGCAGCCCTGGGGCGTTTCTTGGAGCAGATCCCCTCTTTCTGCTGATCCCCTGTGTTGTGCTCAGTGACTGCTGAGCACGCAGCCATTGGTGATGTGGTGCCTAGGTGTGATTGTGGGGCTGTGCTGCAAGTTTCCCGTTGCAGTGCCACCCCCTTTGCAAGGTACCCTGAGAGGTGCTGAGGCACGGCAGCTGCTTTGCAGACGAGAGGGTTTAAAATAAGCAGCGACGGAGGCTGTGTCTCCCGGGCTTTGAGTCATCCCGGCTCGTGCTGACTGCGCCTGGCAGGAGCCTGCGAGGCAAAACAAACCCACATCCAGCTGCCACCTCCCCTCCAGATGTTCGTGGTGGGGTGGCTGGTTGTGTTTCAGTGGTGGACCTACCAGCAGAGGAGATGGAGCTGCTGTGGGGAGATGCCACCTCTCTGGTGGCTGTGGTGAAGCCCTGGTGGAACTGGTGGCTTGGGGCAGTCCCCAGCTTGGGATCTTGCAGCTGGGCCATTGGGAGGAAGGGTCGAGATGAGCAGCCCTGGTCTCACACTCTGTGTGCCTGGGTTTGCAGGGTGAGGGGTGCGGAGGCTCATTCCAACACTCCTGGCCTTGGGCATGGTGGGGACCATCCTGGCTGTGAGCTGTCACTGTGCTGGACAGGAGGACAGGCAGGGAAGAACCCAGGGGTGATCCTGTAGTGAAACCCCACCTACCACTCCACCCAGAGAGAAGGCAGCCAGGCCATTGGGTGTCCATGGCCAGCGATGGGAAGCAGAGGAGAGGAGCAGGCAGGTGGCATTTACCTTTCCGTGGGCACCTGGTGCGTGTCCAGGGCTGGTGCTGCCCATCACACAGCGGTGTTTAATTTCTCAATGGGAAGGCAGGGAGATGATGCTGCACAGTCCCATTTAACCTGCTGGTGACCTGATCTAAAGTCATTGTGGCTGAAAATAGACCGTGTTCCCTCCAGGGCACAGCTAATGGTGCTGGGAAAGCTGGGATCCCTCTTTGAAGGCTGATTTAATTGCTGCTGGCAGGCACTCGGTGCAGGTGATGGGGGGACCAGCACCGGTGCCATCCCACAGTAACCTCCCCCACCGAGCTCTTGTGGCTCTCCTGGCTCTGGCAGTGAAGGGTAACGAGCTCTTTTCTAACGAAGGCACGGGACAGTGCGTGGGTGGTGCTGGGTTAAATGTCTAGACAGGGCTTGGGGAGGGGGGCTCACTTGTTTGTTTTTTCTTCTGCACTGAGTATGGGTGATTTTAAAAAATAATAAAATTTTTAGAAATGGGATGAGTGAAATTTATGTGCTTAGGAAGGAGGGGGAGTACCTGTACTGAAAGTGTGCGTCCAGTGCCAGGAGCAGAGTCAGCTGGACACCAGTGGCTAAAGAATCTCCAACATGGTGAAGGATGAACCAGGGCAAAGGCATTTTCATGCTGTCCTAGAAAATCAGGAGAGGAAGGCGAGACTGCAATCTAGCAGCCAGGTTCTGCATTCCTGGGGATTCTGCTAATCAGTTTGAGAGTTTAAATTATTATTTTTTCAATCTCCATACAGCATTTTCGTAAATGCAGAGTTGAAGACTCCACTGAGTCGCTCCTTGCTGTTTGAAGAGAGCTGTGTGGTTGTGTAGTGAGAGCCTGGAGGTTTCGGTGCACCCCTGTTGGGGTGTCAGGTTTAATTATGCCGGTGGAAAAGGAGAGGCATCCGACGTGGTGGGGGATTTCAGGCTGGGGGCATGTGGGAGAAGCTTCTGCTGTAGCAGCTGGCAGTGACCCAGGAGCACTGACACTGGTTTGAGTGTCAGGATTAGTGGGACCAGGTCAATGTTTCCCAGACCCCGTGTTTCAGGCTGTAGTGGACTGGCTGCACATCGTGTCAAGAGTCCCACTGGGATGGTTTCCATCCTGGCCCCTCCAGCGTGAGGAAAAGCCACCTTCACTCTGCCAGAGCGATTCACGTTCCCACCCATGTGGCTTTTTGCCATCCTCGTGGAAATGCTGTTAATGGGGAGCTTGTGGAGGATCTTCAGAGTGTCCTGTTGGTGTCCTTTTCCTGAGGCATTGGCATGCCTTGGATTGCCTTTGTTTTGTTGCATGGGAGAAACTAAGTCTGCAGGACTTTGGGGCAGAACTAGGCGTGAACACTGGTCCCTTGAGCCCTTCCAGCCACTTCCCATTTTCTCCTCCTCTGCCATCTCCAGGCTGTTGGGGCTGTTCCAGCTCCCGGGTGAGGAGGAGGTGAGTGGCAGGGCTCAACCTGGTTATATTTATTCCTACGGAAGCAGGGAACCCCCCCCTCCATGCCCTGTGCTCACACCCTGCCGTTTGGTGTCCTGTGGCTGTGGGGAGCTGGTGATTGACCGTGAGGGTGGCACGGCAGGAAAATCATGGCATGGCACTGGCACGGGGGGAATGGCTGCGGGAGGGCTGGTTGGAAACCTGGCGCGGGCGCACAGTGTTCCTGCGCTGACGCTGCTGCAAGCGATAGTAAATATTGAGCAAGAGCCACTTAAAAATAAAGCAGCCCGGACATGGATTCCCACGTGGAATAAAATAAAATTAAAAGAAACAATAGAGAGCTGTGCTGAGCTGGAGGGAGAGCTCGCCTTGGCTTTTAAGGTAGCGATTTTTGCAGCTGAAGGAAAGCGGCGTGACGCTGTTCAAGCCAGCAAAGGCTGGGAGTGTGGACCCCCCGCTGGAGGATGCTGTCTCCGAGCTCACCAGGGCCCTTAGAAGATTAAATGGGGAGTTAAATTGCCCTGGCTGTTCTGGATCCCGGGGATGGGATCGAAGGCTTTCAGGGGATGCAGAGAATTGAGGCTGTAAATTAGGGCTTTGAAACTACTGCCAGTCCCATGGCATGGGGTGTAAATACGGCTTTTGGGGTGGTTTTTGGCACGGAGAGTGGTGGGTTGTGACAACAGCTTGGGGCTGCTGGGGGCAGGGATAGGGACCAGCCGTTGCTGGAGTCCAGGCACATCTGATCTGGGGGCTTTGGTTTCAGCCCGGCATGTTCAGGGGCTCGTATCACTGGTGTCTCGTGCATGGCTCAGAGTCAAAGCGGCTCCGGTGCCTCGGGTGTCACTGGAGCTGCCCTGGCAGGCAGGGGAGGAGGCGGCAAAGATTTACACTGTCAGCACTCCGGCTTGCAGCTGTTTGCAGCCATAAATGTGTGCATGAGGAGTAGCTGCGGCCGTGCCTCGCCAAGCTGCGCCGGGCAGAGCTGGGGGACTGTGTGCTGGACGGGGAGCCCTGAAAGAGTCTTCCCTGGGAATCTGCTGCTTCTGCTGGGAGAGGATCAGGGATACACCAATGATGGTAAGCACAGGCAGCTGTGTGGTGTCCGTCCTGCCGGTGGTGGGAAGGTACTCACTGTGCTTGGACCTTCCCTGCTTTCCTCCCCTCCCTCCCTACAGGGGAGGACGTAAGCGGTTATCCAGCTGTTTGTGGCGGGGACTGTTGTCCCAGTTGGCTGCCTGTGAGGCACTGCGAACTGGACTGGGGAAGAGGTGATTGTGCTCCTGGCCAAGGGCGGCTGCAGATCCTGCTCTGTGCTGCTCCCAGCAGCCAGCTGAGAGCCTGGCTGCAGCCAGGCTGCAAATCTCCCTTGAGTGCCCAGCGTTCAAAACATCCTGTGGAAATAAACCCAAATTCTCACCACTGTGTTTCCCAGCTCTGCTGGGCTCAGACTGGAGGGTCCAAGGGGCCAGGCTTTATGGCTCACACTCTTCTGTGGCCACAGCCCCTTGCAGAGCACTTCATGGTGCCAGCCTGAGCCCTGGCAATGTGTCCATCCATCACAGCCCAAGGAGGATGGGGTGAGATGCCGGCAGTTGGAAATATTTCATAAGTAGCTGAAACGTGTAACGGGCAGATGGGGCTGATGGAGGAGACTTAATTCACTTCTCCTGGGTGCTGGAAGCCACTGGTCTTCTGGTGTCAGAGCTGTGGTTTCTCAGGCAAGGATGGCTCGTGCCCGGGGTGCAGCTTCAGGGTGTGCTTTGCAGCCAGCAGTGCACGTGGTCACCTGTTACCCCACCTCAGCCACCAGGGCTGTCCAGCTGTGCTGGACTTGATTAAATATAGTTTCCAACTGGAAAGCTGTCCCAAGGCATGAGCAGAGGCTTTGTGGATGGTGCTTCTCTTTGGTGTGTTGGTGCTATTGGTTAGTTTGGAAACATGGAACCAGACTGAGGAAGTGAATTCCCCAGTGAGTGGTGTCTCCGTGTTGCTGCCTTGACCCTTCATGAGTGTCCAAGTGAGCTGTCCCCTGTGCAGCAGGTTTGGCAGCCAGTGTGGAGGGCAGCATGGGGATGCTGAAAGTGCCAGCCGGTCAGCTACAGACAAGGAGGGATGGAACAGCTCTCCCAGTGCTGACACACACCCGTGTCACCTCAGGTGTGCAGCCTGGCTCTTTGGCCAGAGCTGTGTCCATGGGGGAGATATGTTAAGTTCCTGCATCTTGCCTCCAGCATGCCCTCCTTCTGTCTGGCTCTATCACAGCCCTAGTTTGACCAACTTGTCCAGCTGGGATTGAATTTTAGGCTTGAGGTGTGAGGGGCCAAGCTGGAGAGAGCCCCACAGGTTTAAAACTCTGGGTGACCCGTGGCAGCCCCCTCTGCTGCAGGCATGGCCGACCTCCCTCTTTCCCCAGCTCTGCCTGGCGGTGCTTTCAGTGGGCTCCTTCCTCTCAGGGACCTTTGGCAACCCCAAGCGGGCTGAGCACGTGGGGTCTGTTTCCCTTCCACTTCCCCCAGCGTGACCTCCAGCCTCCAGACGTTTGGTGTGTGGTTTGTGCGGTCGCTGGTATCTCATCTCCTCATCGGTCACATCCCCTCTCGGTGGTGAGTCACCCGAGGCCGTACCTCTTCCCCCGAACCCGTGCCGTTTTGGAGAGCTGAGCAAAGATGAAGAAGATGTTTTCAAGTGGGCTGACACATCTGCACCCGCCAAGTTCCTGTAATAACAGCCCTTAGTGATTTATGTCTCAATTGTGCAAAACAGGTATGTTTTATAATCTTGGAGCTGGGAAGGAGGACAGGTGTGCTCATCCACTGCAGCAACTGGAGCATCACAGGGGTTGCATTTTGGCTGCTAGCTATAGGGATAAGGTGGTTCAAGGGGCAATCTCTGTGCCCTGAACCCTTTTACCCTCAGAGCTGGGCTGCTTTGGATCGTGTGTGTCCCTGCTGGCATGAGATAAGTGTTGGTGGTGCCTTTCCCGGGCGATCAGAGGCCGAGCTAATGGGCACACACATGTGTTTGGCATAGTGTAACTTGGCAGGGAAGGGGGGCACAGCCAGTCGGGGCTTGACAGTGTTGCCAGCTCGCACCTCCCTGCCTGTGCTGTGGTGCCAAACCGCCTCTGGGCAAGCAGTCGGCTGGAGGAGCGTGGCTCAGCCTGCCGAGACCTGTCGGCGTGTCCCTGGGCAAAGCGGATCTTGTGCTGGTTCAGCAAACACTCTGGCCCCAGGCAGATGGAGATGGTTGTGGTTTCCCCTTTTCCCCTCCCTTTCTCCTGGCAGAAGCCCATGGCTGGGGTGAGCTGTGCGTTGCTCACTGCGGTAGAGTTTCTCCCCTTGGCATCGCTTTCTGGCACGGAGATCCAAGGAGGCAGCAACTCACCCGCGGCCGCCTCCTGCGAGCGCAGCTCCCCAGCGCATGGAGGAGCAGCTTCACCTCCAGGTCCTGCCCAGGGCACTGGGGCAGCAGGTTCTGGGCTACGTGTGGGTCTTATGCCAGCCCGTCAGCGTGTCTGCTGGAGGGCTGTATAGACGAAGGGATGCTCTGGCAGTGCCTCGAGGTTGGATTTGTGTTGGGTTCATCCCCAGGAAAGCTGTGATTCAGATTCCTCCTCCCTAGTCCGGCTCTGGCTCCTGGCAGGAAACAAGGCAGGTAAATACAACCTGTGCAGCTTCTTCAGGCATTTTGTGAGGGAAAACAGTGTTGCTGGTTAGACCCGAGGCTGGAGTTCAAGTGGTTCTCTGGTTTTGCTGCTGGTCAGCTGCATGATGCACCAAGTCATTGCACCTGCCTGTGCCTCAGTTTCTCCACCTGCAAAGCTTTGGAATGTGCTTTGAGCTCCTGTGCTGGGCTTATGCCTCTCCAAGGAGCAGCGCTGCTGTTGTGGGCTTCTGGAAGTTACTCACACCAGGCTGCCTGGTGTGAGGTGGCTCTAGGAGGGTGGCTGGTGGCATCAGCTCAGTTCTGCTGCTGTTTCCCAGCTGGCATGGTGACACTGCCCTGCAGGATTCCCAGCGTGTCCATCTGAACCTGTCCCCAACTTGGACATTTTGCATTCCTCCTCCTGCTCCTGCAGCCCTGAGCTGAGTCTGGATCACTGTAGCAGGTGCTGACTGGAGAGGAAGCCCCAGAACATCTGGGTCTGGGACTGAGCCTGTATTATCCCTGGGCAGAAAATAGATACCAAAAGCAGGGAGATGCCCTCACAGGACCAGGAATGTAACTGGTACCAAAACACCTTTTTGGGTGCCAGTAGCTTAAGTTATGTGCAGATGTCCCTGTGCCTGATGGCAGTGCTGGGGTGTGTCCTTTCCCTGGAGCCCTGGCAGGTGGCTTCATGTCCTTGCACCACGTGCAGGTGGGGACATGCCATGGGCATCTGTGCACGGTGGTGTCTGCAGCACGGGATGTGTCTCGCTGTGATCCCTGTGCCGGTGTTTCAGCCTGCTGGAGCAGCTGCAGCTGGGATTGACGTCTGGCTGGGAGAAGAGGCTCACGTGGGGACGTCTGCGGCTGGAGCCTCCGGGCTGGTGTGGCATGGGGTGCTCCAGGGGCTTTGCCATGCTGCAGCCATGTGCTCTGCCAGATGGGACCCGCGTTCCCTCGGAAATGTGTTGCTCCTGCTCCCAATGCTGGCTCATTGCCAGCCCAGTCCTGCCCCAGCGGTGACAGTGACACGTCCGAGGCAAACACGCTGTGGAGTGGAGCTGCTCACAACTAAGCTGGGGTGGGTGCTCCTGGGTTCTACCCAGCTCTCTCCAGCTCTGGAGTAAGAAAAGGTGTTTGGAAATGCTTCAGTGCGGAGGTTTTGGGGTTACTGAGGAGAGGCGTGAACACGTGAGCGCGCTTGGCGCTTTTGCAGCACCGTGCTCAGGGTTAATCAGCAGTTTTACCTGCTGGGAGTGGGCTCTATGTTGGACTGCACGGGCACAGCAGCTCCCCTGGTCCTGCTGCTGGAGGGAGGGTTGGTGCGTGTGGGTGACGCCGCTGGGATCTGTCGGGCGATGGACGCGGGCCAGGAGTGGCGCGGAGCACCGCGTCGGTGAGGCACATATGCCGGGATGCAAACATGTATGCCAAAGAGATCCTGGCTGTCTAAATAATGTGAAATATTGACTAGCTCTCGCAGATGGTGCTCCACGTGCAGCTTCGGGGACTGAACTTCTCTGTCTCCCCTTGGGTTTTGGTGTGATGCTGTTTTGAGCCGGTTGGATGCTGGACTGTTGACAAACTTGTTGCCTGGTTGCTTTCAGTGGGATCGTTGAATTTGGGGGAAGTTGGGCTTCCCCCAAAGAATGCGAGCTGAGGGGAAGGGAGGAGGGTTGCAGAGGGCTTGACTGGCTCCTTCAGATTCTCCTGATGGCTTTTACTTGGTTTTTAAATTACTGCATGGACTGGGATGCTGGTTCTGGTGGAGCGTTGGGTTTGTAGTGTTGCACGGGTGTCGTTTGGTGGCAGTGTTGGAGAGGAATTGCTGCCTGTAGCCAACAGTGTGTGTTATTACCACTATTATGGTGGTGGTATTCACTGAGGAAACGCTGATGAGGATGATTTGTGTGAAGGTGTTGCTGGGGACGCGGTCTCCAGGACATCCAGACCACTGGCAGCAGGGTTGTGCGGATATGCTGCTTTCATATCAGCTCATAGATATTTGTCACACTTTCTCCTCTGTTTTGCCTTCCTCTGGGATAAGATGCTGGATTTGGATATGTGAAACTGTGCTTTTTGTGAGCTGCTCTGGAGGATGCTCTTGTGTTTTCCCAAAGCCTCTACCCAGTGCTGGGCACCTGCAGTGGGAATGAGCTTTGTTGGCAAAGCTGTGCTGGCAAGAACGTCTTATCATGGCTCTGGGGAGTGCCCTCACCCACAGGTTGCTGTACTTGTGATAAAACATCTTATCAGCCAGGTGGTTTGGTCACTGAGCCCTCAGGTGTCAGGCTCTGCTCAGGAAGCAGCACATTCTGTTTGCTGCAGAGTTGGAGCCCCGCAGAGGTGTCCGGGGTGAGCTGAGGCATCCGCAGTGGGTGGTCAGTACCTGAAGTGGGGTCCCTGAGCAGGGGTCCCCTGTGCTGGGCTGTGTGTGCTGTGTGTCACCACCGCGTGCGTCCCTGCTGCGACCGCCGCTCCTGGCGTGTGAGGGACCGACAGCCACAACAGTCTGTGCTCCTGCGGGGCTCGTTCCAAGGCAGCGTGCTGCTCGGGATAAAACATGTTTCCCTCTTCTGTTTCCCGTTTTCTGCAGGCTTTTCCCATCTGCCTAACGGTCTCTACCCATCGTACATTCCCCTGAGCCACCTCGAACCTCCCAGTGCTGGCAGTCCGCTCCTGGCCCAGCTGGGACAGCACAGCCTCTTTGAGTCACAGAAAGGTGAGTCTGTGACCCTGTGTGCCCTTCCCATTGGTCACCCCATGGTACTTACCCTGTCCTTTGGGCTTGTTTGGCTGCTGGAGCTGCTGGGTGCTAGAGTGTTGGGGGTGAAGAACTGGAACCCCCTTGGATGATCAGCCAGGGATGTTTCCTGGGCTGAGCAGTACCAAGGTTTTGGATGTGGCTGTCCTGTAGCTGGCCAGGTCCCTCCTTGAAGCCCCAGTGTGCATCAAAGACAGGGCTGTCCTACACCCCACATGGAGGAACCTGCTTGGTCTCCTTTGCCCCGGGCATTTCTGTTTAAGACATCCTTGAAATCCGTTCTTTCGTGGTTTGCCACCTCTTGCCTGTCTCTGTTTAGGACTGAAGGGGTTGGAAGCCTGTACTGATTTGGTTGCTTTTACTCTGCAGATGGATTCTACCTGTCCAGCCATGCGGGCCAGTCTGCTTTGCACCCGCAGCCTCCCCTCTCCAGGACTGTGGGCAGCCACACATCGAGCACTTTGCTCCGGGAAAAGGACCTTGGGCAGCTGCACAAGAGCTCGAAAGAAGGCCTGAGAGACCCTGGTGGGAAGGAGCGGCCATGCCGGAGCGATCTGTCCCTGCCCTTTGCCAAGAAGGAGAGCAAGCCGAAGGAGGAGCCCCGACCCCGCAGCGTGGTTGACCTCACGCAGGACACCAAGCCCGACAGTGACCGGAAAGTGAGCGTGGTGGAGAAGGCAGTGAAGGTGGGCGAGCGTCTCTCGCCATTCCTGGCTGAGCATATGCCAAATCGGGGCGCAGGCGGTGGGGAGCCCAAGTCCAAGAACCCGCTGCAGAGCTCTTCCCTCAGCAACTGCAATGGTGGCGGGGACCCCATGCTGAAGGTCCTGGGTGCGGAGCAGGACCGCTGTGCCAAGGACCCCGCTCGGCACGATGAGAACATGAGGCCTTCTGCTCACGCCCACGCAGAGCGGCTGAAGCGGGGGGAGCCCCTCCTGCCCTCCGTGGGCGCTTTGCACGTCTCCTGTAGCTGTCCATCCCCACACCCCTCGCAGGCGGGGAAGATGACGCCGGCCACAACATTCCCTCCACAGCCCGTCCATTCCAGCATGTACACCATCTTCCCGCCGGCCAAGGAGCTGGGGAGGGAGCACAAAGTAATCGCCCCCACCTTCGTGCCTTCGGTCGAAGCCTACGACGAGAGAAGCGGGCCCATCCAAATCGCCTCCCAGGCCCGTGACAACAAGGGGAAGGACAAGGACCTTGGCAAGGTGGGGGTGCTGCAGTCACCCACGGAGCGGTGCCTTGCAGATGCCTCCCGCACACTCTTGTCCCAGGACTTTTCTTGTCACAGTGATGCCAAAAGGATGGAGGTTCTGAGAGAGAAGGGTTCGGTGATCAGGACGAACTCCATGGCACTGAAGAGACAGGTCACTTCAGAGCCCTTCCTCAACCGACCGGGGCTGGGCTCTCCAGAGAGCAGGGAGTTCCTGGCCTCCAAGGATTTGCTGAAGCCGAGTCCGGAGGCAGAGCATCGCCCCTGTGAGCGGGACCGCTTCCAGCGATCCAGCTCCAAAGAAGCAGCAAAGGTCTATGGCACTTTGGACTCTTCCCGGCAGCACCTGGACCACGGTCAGCTGAAACCGCCGGAGCAGAAGTGGAAGCCCTTTGAGATGGGCAACTTTGCCACCACGCAGATGGCGGTGCTGGCCGCGCAGCACAACCACGTCAGCCGAGTGGAGGAGGAAGCCAAGAAGGTCTACCTTGACCCCAGCGGTTTGCCGCGGTCCTCGGTGGTGGGGTCGCGGGGCGCCCCGGACGTCCTGCACCCCGCCTCGCACGGCGAAGGCTCGGCCATGCAGAGCCTCATCAAGTACAGCGGCAGCTTTGCCAAGGAGACGGCGTCCCGGCAGAGCTGCGGCAAGAAGAGCCCCTTTGGGGGTTTGGGCAATGTGAAATTGGACTCTGCACAGCTGGGAGCCTCCAAGGTGCAGCAGCTGCTGCTGCAGCAGCCTGCAAAGCAGCTAAAGAGGGACCCTGAGAGACCCGAGAGTGCCAAATCCTTCGGCCGTGAGAGCATCGGCTCCCAGGGCGAGGTGGAGGTGAGGCACTTGCCTGTTGGCATTGCTGTGGCTGTGGCCCGGCAGAAGGACAACAGCAGCAGCAGCAGCAAACTGGGGCCCAGCTTGGCAGACCGGGATCGCTCGCTGTCTCTCAGCAGCATCAAAGGTAGGTTCCCTAGGGCTTGTCTCAGGGCTTCCCTGGAGGATCTGTTCCCTAGGAAGGGCAGCCACTCAGTGCAGGCTGTGTGCCACAAACTGAGTTTGGCATCTTCAGCTGCCTTTGCCTCCTGTGCCAGCCAAGGATATGTTGTAAACCACATTGGGAAGCAAGATCTCCTGTGCAAGAGGTTGTCAGTCCCCTGTCCCCCCTTCCATCCCCTCTGGCCACCTCAGAGTACAATCCTGCTCCATGAGTTTGATCCATTAGCAAAGGCAGTGACGAGAAACCTCTCGAACCACTTTTGTGCTGGTGTTGTAATCTCACAGCTTTGATTTTGGCAGGAGTGGGATGGCACCAGAGAGATTCTGGTTCTCTGCTTGGCTTGTGTAGCAAGATAATGCCCGGGGGCCGCCCAGCATGGGGCTCTGGTGTGCCAAGGAGCGATGCCAAAGCGAGCGGCTGGCGAGCAGTGGTGTGCTCTCCATTTTTAGCCCTTGCCTTCCCCCTTTTTCTGCCTTCGCCCCCTCTCTCCCAAACCTCAGTGGCAAGAAGCAGTTTTCCTCAGGCAGCAGCCCCTCTCCCCGTTCCCATTGTTTCCCAACGCCCTCCCCACAGCTGGGCGGGAACCGGCCGAGGACCTCGTGGGCAGCACAGGGAGCTGTTTGTTCAGCCGTTCAATCGTCCCAGACGCTCCCAGCTTGCGTTAAATGTAATTTACTGAGCCGAACTAAAAGGCTGCAAACAAGGGTTGAATTCTGGCAGGCCTCTGGGCTCGTTGCTAAGTGATGCAGTTGGCTTTCAGACAGAAAACAAGACTGCTTTTCTCCTCCTCTCGCCCCCCAAATGCTGCCCCCCCCCTTTGTGTGCCAGGAGATATTCGTCTAATAACATTAGCTTGCTTGCGCTGAGTGGACGGTGCTTGAATGTTTAGACCTTTTAAGAAGGAGAAAGCAGGCTTTAGTTGGCTAATCTGTAGTATTTGGCAAGTAAAATGCAAGTATTTAGTACCGGGCATTGGTTGTCAAGGGAACGGACCTAAGCCTTTCCTCCATGCATAGCTGATTGAATTTTTCTATGCAGTCCGTGCGTCATGTTCATATATATAGACAGAATGATCATTCACTGTCTGGACAATCATCGTTCTGTCCAGGAAAGGGACTGTCCTGTTGGTGGGATGAAGGCTGGGTGGGAATTAGAGGTCCTTCAGTGTGTGTGTGTGTGTGTTTGGATGAGGGGGTGGAAAAAAGATGATAAACTCGTCTAGAAATAATGGAGCGCGAGGAGTGTAGATGGGAGAGGGAGGAGCAATGATGAAATAACAAATGAACGCATTTCTAATGGAAGTCTGGGGGTGGGGGTCACCTCACCTTATGCCAAGGAAGGGAGGGAGGCTATGAGCTCTCCAAGGAGTTGCTCCATATTGCTGACTCCAAAGAGACAGCTGGGCATTGACTGGGGAAAAGAAGTAGGAAAAGGGGCTCCAAAGGGGGAAAATCCAGGTTAGGGTGTGGAAAGGGAGTGCTGGCAGGGAGGCAGTGGAAGATGTTTGTCCTCCAGAGGGATTTATGAGCCCCCGTGCTGTGGAGGTTGGGGAGTAAAAGTGAGCAATGGAGGCTGTGTGGGGCATCATTCAGTGAGTCAAGGAGGGCTGGTTGGGGACAGCCACTGCACGTGGTGTCCTGGCAGGCTGTGAGGGAGATGTGGTGACCCTGGAAAGTCCTTCAGGAGGGAGAGCTGTGTGCCAGGTTTTAAAGCATCTTTGTTCTCTGCCTGGAGTCCATGGAAAGAGCCTTGGGGAAACGAGGTGGGAGAGATGTTGTCTTGCTCCTGGATTCCTTCTGACAGTAAAAGCTGAGGGAATTGGAGACTTGACAGAAAAAAACCCATGGGCTGTCCAGGTTTGTGGAAATACACACTAGAGCTCTCCTTGAAAAGACTGCTTGTCAGCAGAATAGACTTGATGTTCTGAGATGTTTTCCCGTGTGCCAAACCATATCCAGACAGGAGAGTGAGGAGCCTGGGAAGGGCTGCTGGGGTGCACTCCTGTGAGGCTGGGTGCTCTCTGCAAGCAGGGCTGGGATTTAGGAGTGGATTGTATCGCCAAAGCATAGTGTGGGAGAGGGGCAAAAGGGAATTGTGTGAAAAATGAGTATGTGAGAAAGAAGCTAGGGAAAAAACTAGGGGAAAAGCAAGCTTAAAATCAGGCAGCTGAGGTGAAGGAAGGCCTTGGATTAAGGGAAGGGTGGCCCCAATATCTGGTGCTGGCAGAGCCAAGCGAGGCTCTGCTGCTCACTCCTGTGAAGGTGCCTCCTAACCCCTTGCAGATGCAGCTGCTACCGTGCCAGGCCGTGTTTGCAAGAGCTGTGCTGATTGTGGACAAGTGGTTTCTCTAGCCAAACATCCATCCCCCCTTTTTGGATTCCTGCCCTCATCTGCCATATGTGTCCCTGCCTCATCAGACCCTTTCTTGTTGCATGTCTCGGGTGGGGATGCAGATTCCTGCTAATGGGTTGAATTGCAGAGTGGAGCGCGCTGGTGTTGGGAGGGTCTGTATTGTTGGTTCTGCCTGTTGCAGAAGGACAGGGATTCAGAGCATACCCAGTGCTCCCAGACTGATCTACAAGATCAGGGGGTGCTTCAGAAAGTGCTGAGATAAATTCCTTCCCCTCCCTGAGATGTGCTGGGCAAGACTGTATGGTTTGATGCAGGATTTAGCTGCATCTCTGCTCTTGCTGGGATGGGAAATCTGCCACTGTCCTTCAGCACAGTGATCACTTTGGTCCTGTTGCTCCAAGGCTGGTGCCTGTGCTGTCCTGGGAGGCCAACCTGGCCTGGCAACCTTGATGTCTTGGAGACATGAACCTCAGAACATATGCACTTGTGTGCTACTGGGAGAACGTGCTTTAGTGAGAATATCTTGATCACACAGAGCCTCACCTGGTCTTCCAGGATTTGAACCTGGAACATCCTTGGGGACACTGGTGTTTGAGTATACTGACTGCTCCTCTGTGCCTAGAGGAGAGGGGACAGCTTTCTCCAGACCCTTTCTCCTGTCTGATGGTGCTGGGTTGTCTCTTAGGGCACGGACGCTCCGAAGATGACTGTGGGGATGAGAGGAGCCGCCACCGGGACAGCCACCTCCTGGCAGGGCGCTTGGAGCGGGATCAGGAGAAGCTGCTCAGGTGAGGGTTGGAGAGAGTGAGGTCTTTTGCCAAGCTGAGCTCAGGGACAGCCTGTCCAGAGAGGAGTCAGGATTGCATCCATCCTGCTGCAGGTGCTAACACCAAACTTGCTGGTGCAGAGAGAGTTGCTGAGTGGGGTACCTGGGGTTATAGGCAGATCCTGAGTCCTCAGCAGAGCAATCCTAATAGACCACTGCAAAGGGCTGGAGAGATGGAATGTTTTATTCCAGACATGACACCGCCATCATGGCTCTCCTTGAGTGACTGACCCTGGTTTGCAAACGCTCGTTCTGCAGGCTGGTCCACACTCCTGGGCTCCTCCATCACTCGGACGATCTCTCACTCTCTCTCTCTTGCCTCCTCCATCCCCAGAGAAAGCAAGGAGCTGGCGGATTTTGCCCGAATACACCCCTCCAGCTGTGCCACCAACGGTTTGAACTCCAACCTGATGGTGACGGGAGGCCCAGCCCTGGCGGGCTCCGGGCGCTGGTCTGCAGACCCAGCTTCGCACTTGGCCGCCCACCCCTGGCTCCCCAGGACAGGGAGCCCCTCCATGTGGCTGGCTGGCCATCCCTACGGTGAGTGCCCTGGCAGGGAGCACTGTCCAGAGAGTGTTCACACCTATGACACCCAGGGAAGAGTGTTGCTACAGCCCAGTGAGGCTGTTTGATGAGCTCAGGGAAAAGGGAAGGAGGCGTTTCAGAGCAGTAGATGATTTCTCATGTGGGTAGGAGCTGCCTGCATCCCCTGAGTTGTGACTTCGGTGTTTTTTCTTCCAGGACTTGGTCACCCTTCCCTGCACCAGGGCATGACTCCAGGCTTCCCCCCTGCCATGGGGGGAGCTCTCCCTTCCACCTACCAGTTTGCCAGAGACCCGCAGTCAGGGCAGCTTGTTGTGATCCCCAGTGAGCACTTGCCACACTTTGGTAAGGATGTGAACGTGTCCCTGAGGACCATTGTTTGACGGCTGTGGGGAAAACAGATTTTGGAGGGGGCCGAGAGGAGCAAACATACCTGTGGGGACCAGCAGCCACAGCTGTAGGCTGAGTGTGATCTGGCCTCTAATTAGGTGTGTTTTGGAGATGGAAACACGTTATCTTTAGCAGTGGCTCTTCATCCCCTGCAGGACCCTGCAGAGTTTGAGTCCTTGGTTAGGAGAATCTGTTCGTAGGCTCAGGCATGGACAGTCAAACCAAGGGCTGGAGAGCAAAGCAAGTCCAATGGCCCTGGAGCACAGGAGTGGTGGGGTTGGGGCTGCCGAGGGGAGCACAGCATGCTTTCCCCTCTGATTTCTGGTTGTATTTCTGCATAGCCCTCTGTTTGGCATCCCCCACACTCTGGGACTGTAGAGACCATTGCCCTGAGTGATCCTGAATGATTTATCCACCCTTACCCTGCTGCCTCCCTGACTGCATCTCTGCTCATTCCACAGCAGAGCTGATGGACCGGGCACCCCCCCTGTGGCCTGCTATGTACCCCCCGAGCAGGAGCTCCCTCCAGCACGCTCACCAGCTCCAGCTCCTCTCCCATCAGCAGCTGCTGCGGCAGCACGAGCTGTACATCCTGCAGCAGCAGGCAGCCCACGCCATGGAGCTGCAGAGGAGTGCCCAGCTCGTGGTATGTTTACAAGATCTTCTTTCTTGGCCGTGAAACGAGCCTGAAGTTGGAGTGTCTGGGGAGAAAATGCAGCTGTGTTTGTGTGGCAAGTGTGTCTCAAGGGTATGGATGCATTGAGTGATCCTGGCCTGGTCTCTGGGATATGAAGCATTTGGTGTGTCCTGCAGTTGGAGTGGGTTTTGGAGGGGTTTGGTGTAGAGCCATTGAGCAGTGCTGTCAGGAGAGCTCCCCAGCAGCAGCAGCACGAACTGGATTCCTTCCCTTGGGATGTCTCTGTAGAGTTGAGTGGTTTCATCCCTGGTCTCCTCCAAACAAACCTCCTGAGCAGCTCAGAGAAGCAACTGCAGGACACTGGCTCCTGGAGACAGCTCCCATTCACAAAAAGGTTTTGGAAGTCATGAGCTTTCATTTGGGTGTTTTATACCCATTTTTTTTTATAGTGGTCCTCTGGTTTTCAGCCTTCATTTTACATGTGGGCTTGGAAATAGAAATTATTTGCTTTGGATGCAAGTGAAAGCTGAGACATCTTTTTCATGATTCCTGGAGCTGGGAATTTGTAGAGAAGCTATTGTAGATCAGTGTCACCCTCTGTCAGGTTCATCTTCAAAAGATCTTGCAGTGTGTTTTATTTCAGTGCATACTTGATAAGACCACGTTTTGGTCTTGCTTGGTGGTAGGTCAGTGCCACTTTACAGATGTTGTGCTGAGATTTGCTCTGTTCTTGTCACAGGAGAGGTTGAAGGCAAATGAGCAACGTGTGGATATGGAAGAGAAGGTGACAAAACGGAGCCTGGACAGTGCCAAATCAGGCCTTTCCTCCTCTGCCCCGGGACTGGTGCACCGAAAACCACCCGTGCTGTCTCCCAGCGCCTCCACGTCCTACAGCAAGGCTGTGAGTCCACCTCCCCTCTCTCCCAGGGCCTCACCCGTGTCTGTGCTCAAAGCTGAGGTGATCCAAAAGATGGAGGAGCCACCTTCGCAGCCAGCCTACTCCTACCCCGCCACCCCCAGCTCCCATCCTTCCAGCCCGCCCCCTGCCTCTCCACCCCCTGCCCCTGCCATCCCTCCAAAGGAAGAGGCACCTGAGACTGTGGAGAAGAAAGACCTGGAGCTGGAAAAAGAGGCTGCTGGTCCATATCAGGCCTTGTTCCCAGGTAAGAGAGCCCTGCTTTGGCAGAGTCCCATTGTGTTTGTGCCTGCCTCCCTTTTTCTCCTTGGCTCTTTCCTGCTTCTGTCCCTTCCCCTAGCGAAAACCACATAGCTCCTCTAAAAGGTGGGGGAGAGGGAAGGGCTGGTGTGATGGACTGGTGTGCCTGGGGCTATGGGCTCTCTTCTTCCTTTGGGCCGAGCCTGGGTTGGTTCTTCCAGGGCTGGAGTCCCAGTGGGAGAGGATGCAGGAGGCAGATCTCTCTCCAGCTGCATGAAAGTGCTGGAAAGGTGCAGAAGGGGTGTTTGAGGTGCTGCTCCCTGTGGCATCTTGGTCAGGAGAGAGGTGCCCAAAGCAGCTATTGCTTGAGAACAGGAGGAGACCAGAGGTGATGGAAGCAAAGGGACCCAGCTCTATGCATTAGTGAGAGAGAAGGTGCTTTGGAGACACAGCAATTACAGAGTCTGTCCCTTCTGATATCTTGCAGAGATCCCCCCTGGATACCCATTCCAGTCCCTGCCTCCCTCCTTTGGAAGACACTATCCCTACCTCCTCCAGCCCCCCGCAGCATCTGATGCGGGTGGCCTGGCTCCTGACGTCCCGCTGCCTGCTGAAGGCTCTGAGCACATGGAGCTTTCCTCAGAGGTCAAGCCCATCCACCTGTCTCCGTCCAAAATCCTAGAGCCCATCCAAGCTGCAGCAGAAGAGGAATCCTTGGAAGAGAGAGTGAAATCAGAGGTGCAGATGGAGGAAAGCCAAGAAAACATCTGTGAGCAGGACATGGGGACTCTGAACATCACCACCTCCGCAGCCGTCCCAGTGCAGAATGTGGACAATTGCAATCTCCTGTTGCACCAAGGCGAAGCCCTGGGTGCTATGGAGCAGGACCAGGAAGACCTCCAGAGCTGCCCACCTCCTTACCAGGTTGTGGCCTGTCCTGCAGAAGCAGAAGCTGAGGCAGAGGGTGGGAGTGGAGCAGAAACCTGCTCCATGCACATGGACTATGACGGTTTGCTCGTGCATGCGGAGAGCGAGCCACCCGAGATGGACTTGACGCCCCAGCGGGAGGAGGCCTCTGTAGCCATGGATCTGCAGAGTGCTGATGTGCCCCGGGCAAGGGAGTTTTCCAGCCTGCCTCCTGAGGAGGGGGAACAGGGGCCAGAGATCCCTTCCTACACAGAAGAGGCAATCACTTGCCAAATCCCAGATCTGGACATCAAGCCAGGTGACCCACTGGCTGGGATGAATGCTTTGGTGGCTGCTACAGAAATGCCTCAGGCTTGTTCCTTGTTGACTACCACCACTGTCACTCCACCCCAGATGAAGGTGGAGGTGTTAACTGACCAGACCCTGGAGCACTCCTTCCTGCAAGGAATCACTTTGCTGAGTGAAATTGCAGAGATGGAGTTGGAGAAACGGAAGCAAGAAATGCAAAGTAAGTTGTGAGTGTGGAGTCAGGTCAACTTTGGGCCATGCTGGGTCTCCCACCTGTGCTCTCCATGTGGGCAGAGGAGCAGAGTCACAGGTGGAATCTCTTGCAGCCGCAGTCAGGCAGCAAGGAGAGCATTGCCCTGAGTTGCAGGAGTGGCTGGTACTTCGGATGGGGTTGGAGCAGGGTTTTTGTTGCAGCAGGCTGAGCTACGTGTGGCTTTTGTACTGCTCTCCCTTCCAAAGGCCCTCTCCATGTCTAGACAGTTTGTGGTATGCGTAGAGGAAACGGAGCCCCAGTTGCCGAGAGCTGCCAGGGTAACACCCTTCTGGCAGGCACTGAGTCCACAGTCTGTTGGGGTTTGGCACCAGAGGCCCCAGTAGCTCCAGATGATGCTTTCCAAGAGCTTGGCAGGTCCTGAAAAGAATCTCACCTTCCAGTAATTTCCTGAGGTCAGAAGTGATGGGAACTGCCAGTTACTACACCATGGCTGAGTACAACAGGAGATCTCAAGTAGGGGCCAAGGGTGGTTTTGAGGGGCTCTTTGAGCAGCCATGGTCCAGAAAGGTCCATCAGCCCCCTCCTTACGCATGTTGGAGAAGCAGTCTTGGAATGTGATCTTCTATAGCTTTTTTTTCTGTCCTTCCCAGCAGGTCCAGAGAGTTTCCCTGTCCGGCCAACGCTGGAGAGTTTGCTGGCTGCCAGCACCCACATGCTCATGGAAGTACTTTCCACCCCCTTTATGGAAAGTCTGAAAACCATCCGGCTGCCTCGAGAGCTGAATCCCAACAAAAAGTACAGCTGGATGCAGAAGAAAGATGAACCAGTAAGTAGCTCTTAGTGTGTCTGAGTCTGGAAAGCCCCAGTGCATCCACTCACACAACTCACTGTCCCAGCCCCAGCACGGGGGCTCCTGCTGGCTTGTGCTGCACCTCTGCATTCAGCAAAACGAGCTGATCATTCCCTCATGTCACATTCCTGGCTGCACCGGAGTCAGTGGGCTGCAATTTAGGTTCTTCCTTCCCTTGTTTGTGAATCAAGATTCAGGAGGACCCTCGGCAGCCCTGGAAGTGGTGTTTTAATGTGAGGAACCTGTGTGTTACTGTTTTGGCCAGAGGATAAAAAAAAATAGCAGCAGGAGAGTTTTTCTTGTTTATTTTTAATTTGCTGACTCTTACAGAGACTGATAAACCATTTTGTACAGAGCAAGTAAGTATTCCAAGATAGGATATATTGTGATCTGTCTTTTTAAACAAGGTAAAAGAGCATTTTATCCTGCAGGTTCTCTTCCAGGATTGCAGTCCCTCAAAGCTGATGCCATCCTGTACATAAGCCACAGAACATCTTTGCTTGTTTTCTTGAGTGCCACCCTGGGGCTGTGCTGGTGGGCAAGGGGCCTCTGCTGCCCTGTCAGCACAAAGGGCTTTGTGCCAGGCTGCACACCTTGGCCATTGCCAGGGCACCCGGTGTGCACCCCCTGGCCATGTCCTGACCCTCTCTTGCCTCCCCACCCCAGATGTACTCCATCAAGTCGGCCATCGAGAACATGGACGCGATGGAGCTGGACTACAGGATGCGGCTGGCGGAGCTGCAGCGGCGCTACAAGGAGAAGCAGCGCGAGCTGGTGAAGCTGCAGCGCCGCAGGGACTCCGAGTAAGTCACAGGCTGCTCACCCAAGTCTTGGTTTTTTCCAGCTGGGCACTTTCACTGCCTCTCAGCCTGGGAGAGAAAATTGCCCTCCATTCCTCCCTGCCTCCTCTCCTCTCCTCTCCTCCTGGTACATCCCGCCAGAGCTTTGCACAGCACACTCCTAGGCTATGTGACACGACAACCTGGTAACTGGTGACTGCAGCTGGGAGACTGTGTTAGAGACAACCTTGGCTTCAGCAGCTCAGTTTAGCAGTTCGGTGGCAGGCGAAGGTTCTGGGTTGGCTCCCGTTCTTGCTTGCTTTCTTTTAATTATTTTCCCTTTTTCTTCTTTTTGGATTTATTTTCTTCATTTTTTTTCCCTGTTCGTTTTGCTTTTTGGTTGCAAAATTTGCTTTTGCTTTTTTACTTTTTTCCTTTGGTTTTTTTTTTCTTTTTTTTTTGTTGCCTTGGTTAACAGTGAAGCGTGTGGTTTTTTTAAAGGGAAAAGCATGACGAGAAAAGTAGAAGCTTGGCGAGAAGAGGCCCTGGAAGGCCCAGGAAGAGGAAACTTGGATCAAGCGCTCTGTCACCCATTAAGGAGAGAGGGAAGAGTGACAGCAAGAGTGGAAAGTAAGGCTGGAATTTGGGGAAGATGGGAACACACGGCAGGGTTGCTGCGCCAGGGTCTGACTTGGGGAGAGCATCTCGGATGCAGCGGGGTCTCGTTGTGTTGGCAGGGGCAGGCTGGCCGCTGGCGGCGGCGCTGGAAGCGCGTGCTGTCAACGTGAGTGTGTCCCCACGGTGGGAATGCAGTGCCAGTGACCTCCCTCCCTGCAGGCAGAGCCTGTGTCTGGTGCTGGGGGCAGGTAGGACAGGTGGAGTTGAGCAGCTGTGAGGTGCTGCAGCTGGCAGGGAGCTGGAGGTGAGGTTTTGGAGTCGGGGAGTGCATCCTCGTGTGCTTTCGGGAGAGCAGGTAGTGCAATCAGGTGCTGTAGAGCCAATGGCAGGGATGTCGGTGTCAAAACAGGGAAGGACAGGGCTATTCTGGTTTATTTGCTTTGTAGGATCTTTCTGCTGTGTTTCTTCTGTCTTCCTCTCTATTCCCTGAATCAGTGGGAGTTGGTTTTGCCTGACATGTCTCTTTCAAGCATCTGGATTATTCTCTACTCTGCTTTTTTCTCTTTTGCAAGTCCAGCTGCTTGTGTTTGGATGTCACCACTGTTGGCCATCTACCCTACCATAGATGGCCTCTCCAATGGGAAGGCATTTCCAAACTGCCTCCCTGCGTGCTCCATATTTTTGCAAAAGGCCTTTTTGAGACTGCAAATCAGATTCAGGTGCCCAGCTCCCACTGACCGGCGCTTCTGAAAATCTGTCCCCTCAGTGGCTCTTTGTTTTGCTCTTCGTGTTTGGATGGCTGGACAGGCTGGAGGCAACTGGAGTTGTGCATGTGTGGGTGCATGATGGTGTTGCATGTGCATGTCCCTGGATCACAGGAATGCTGGAGCAGGCTGCTGTGGGAGATGGAGGTGCATCCTTAGCCAGAGTCCAGGGCCTGAGGTGTTGGTTTAGCTGTCTGTGCAGGTCAGCAGAGAGGACAGAGGGGAGGGAAAACGCCTGGAAGCTGAGGAGGCTGCCCCGTGTCAGTGGCTTTGTGGTGGTGGTCTGACCAGCAGGCTTAGTGTGAAGGAGGCAGCATATGAGAGCTTGAAATGGAAGCTTGATAGGATTCTTGAGGTGTTGACTGTTCATCCATCAGATAGTTACTGCAGATGGCTGGGGAGCCAGGAAAGATGTGCTTATAGTCTCACCTACTTTATTTTTTATTTTATTTTCTTATTTATTTACCCACTCCTTTCCCCCCAAATCCCAAAGCAGATTCAATGATGTAGATCACAAATGCCTTTCACAAGGGGCCAGACTTGGAGTCTGGAGTGAGTCAGTCCTTACAGTGCCTTTGTCCCTCCCTGTCACCCCATGTGGCGCTTCCTTGCCACCTCCTGCTCATACCCAAGCAACCAAAGCAAGTGTCTGGGCAGTGAGGCACCTCCCTGGGCCTCAGGAGTCTCTCTCTGCACCTACAGAGTCCATGGAAATAGAAGTGGGAAAAAACCTTAAGGGCCAACTCAGCTGTCAGTCTTTCCTGTTGCTGCTCTGTACCAAATCAGGCACTTTTTGGTGGCTGTTAGCAAGACACCAAGCACTTCCTTTTAGAGACCACCTTGCAGGTCTCTGATTTCAGGCAGCCTCATCTGTCGTGGTGGCTGAGTGTGCACGAAGGGCTCCTTGGCTCTCCAGTTTGGTGGAAAACCTTGTCCAAACTGCTGTCACTTCACAGTGGACTTCGCTCCTGCTGAGGATCCCCACTGTCTGTGGGAGGCATTTAACCTCACTTTTGAGCTTGGTGGGGATCGCAGGGAGGAAGGCCCCCCCACCTTGACCCATCCTGTGCTTGGCTTGCAGACTGAGCAAGTCCTTGTTGCTCTCTGAAGACTCTGAGACTGGTGAGGGCATGAAGAAGAGGCACAAAGGGGCCCTCCCGGAGGAGGACGAGGATGTGGAGAGCAGCAGTGGCAAGATGAAAGGGAGGAACCCAAGCTGGGAAGAGCACGATGCAGCTGCCAGCTTCTCAAATGAGGTCAGTGCCCTCATGGGAACATGGAGCCACGGGCCAAAAGCCCATCTCTTTCCTGCTTTGCTGGTGTTGACTTGGACTCCTGATCTTTCAGCGTCTGCTTTCAGTTCACATGGGTTTAGATGCTCCTGAAGAAAGGATTGTGTGCAGTGGAGGAGCTAATGTTGGCTTACAGAGGCTGAACCTCTTTGGAAGGCAGCAGAGTCAAGTGCCTTGGAGCCAGCCAGAGCATTCAGTGCTGCACTGGCTCTGAACCCAGAGCAGGGCTTGTCTTACCCATTTGCCTGGTGAGAGAGCACAGGGGAATGAGCCTCCCGAAGTAAGGGAGGAAGAGGAACACAGCTTCACTATTTCAAATGCAGGGTTTTCTTCTGCTCCTGTTGAGGCAATGAGATACTTACTGGGGCTTTAAGCTGCTGATGAAATCCAAAATGCATTCAGGCAAAGTACTGAGTTAGAGCTGCTGTTATCTAGCTGTAGCACATGTAAAATTTATTTGCTTTCTTCAAGAAGCGAGAAAATACTGAAAAGGATGTAACAGTGCTGGTTGTACTGCAGTGGTGCTGATGGTCATGCTGAGAGGTATTTGGGTTTTTTTGGCATCTCAGCCTCTGGAGCTGGTTGATTATGTGGAAATCCATATTTATTTGGCTGGGTCTTGAGTAAAGAAGATTTTTAATCCTTGTGATTTAGAGAAAAGCTTGTAAAACCAGCCTAAACATACCCTAAAACTCAGAAGGTGTTGTGAAAAAAGAACTCCAAAGCATGTGAACGTATTTCTTCTGGAAGAACATTCAGTTTTTCAAAGTTAATCTTGTAATTGTGTAGTGCTCAGTAAGAATAAAACTGTACTGTTTGCTGACATCTCCCTCTTCTTCCTCCCTAGAACCATGGTGGGTTATGGCAACTGGGGCTAAGACTATGACCTTGAGGCTTTATTAGCTACATGCATGAGGCTGGTTGTAGGGCTAGGAAAATCCCTCAGATCTGCCATGGTATCTGCTCTGTGTTCACCTTGTCTCTTCCTTTCACCTCGGCAGTTAAAGCTCAAAAAGAAGAAGGTGCCATCAGATCAGGAACAGCTGGCCAGCAAGCTTGACAAGGCCCTGTCTCTCACCAAACAAGACAAGCTCAAATCCCCCTTCAAGTTTGCTGACAGCTCTGGGGGAAAGCTCAAAACCAGTGGAGGTGGCAGCAGGTACCTCCCAGCCCACGAGGCTCTGCCAAGCAAGGAGGAGAAGAAGAGCCTGGCCAAGAACCTGGGCCTGTCACTGAAAACCTCCAAGGAAGGTAAAAACAAAGTGACGGCCAAAATGAAGAAGATGGAGGTGGGGTTAAAAGTCAAAAATCAGCTCAAGGTTTCCCATTCACCAGCAATATCTGAAGTTAGCAGCTACTCCTATAGTAAGTGTCCTCTTTTTTATCTCTTCTGTCTGTGGAAGGGGTTGTGATGGGAGTTTCTGGCCTATTGAAAGGGGTCTTGCAGATGGGTCTAGTTTTGTTCATGAATGAAAAGTGACCTCCTCCTCCTCCCAGCGAATGCTGCTGCATCTTTGGGATCAGCATGGGATACCTGCCCATCTTGCTGTCCAAGGGGTAGCCACAGTCAATGTGGCTCTTCCTGACCTGTGTTGTATTCATCATCAGTGGAGGAAAACACTTAAAAAAAAGAAGTTGAGCTATGTTCTTGCTTTTGGTGGCAGTAGATGTTCTCCTACCTGTCACATGAGCACATGGAGCCTTTTCTCTAGGAGTTGGTTGGCTTTTGAAGTCCTTGTTGAGTTCAGTGGGCTTGGCTTTAGGATTATGCCATGGAATCTGTTGGAAAGGAAAAGTCTGCCAGTGGCACTGATGTTCCTGAGCATCCTCCTGCCCTTCAGTGTCATGGCTTGGTTCCTGGCTGGCTGTGCTGAGCCTTCCCATCTGTCTCATCAGTGTTTGTCTCCACCCCACATCAGTTTGGTGACTGCTTCTTCAAAACCCAGCACACTTCCGAGGTGAAGGTTCCAGCAACTGACCCCTGTTACAGAAGGAAGAATTGGAATTGCCGACAGTGTTGGGAAAACAGTAGAACCAAACATAAGAGAGTCTTTAACAGTTCAGGCAGACATTGGGGCAGAGTTTATGGTCTGAGACCGTTGTGTAATGGTCTCAGCTCACTTGCACATGCATCTTTCCCTTTGCTTGCAGCTATTTAAAGCCATGTTAAAACCTTTATGGGGTGTTTGTGTGCATAACAAATACATCTCTTGGTGCAACACTAGTTTAGAAATTCCACTAATGGGGAAGATGAGCTAGTGACTCTCCAATGGAACAAATGTCTGGCATGAAATTAGCCATTTATATGGCAAAATAGGAGCCATTGTGTCCACTGGACTTGAACACAGCCTTTGGCTCATTGTGCTGTACACACTACCCAGCAGTTCTGTTCTTGAATGTGCTTTGCTCCCAAGGACAGGGACGTGTCTCCTTAACTGTGAGTTCTGGAGCTGATGGGAAGAGGAAGGATAGGCTGTTGCTGGACCTGAAGCCTTGGCTAATGGCAGAGGAAGCTTTCACACTTGCCTTCACACTTGGTACTGTGGTTTCATAAACAAAAACTCCCTCCCAGATCTAAGAGAGTCTCTCTCTGACCACTGTCCAGTGAGTCTCCTGGTGTAGGAACGCGTCCCTTTGTCACTCAGGTCTCAGCTCAGGATTGTTGTGACTGAGGAAAGAGCTCAGCGTTGGTGTTTCAGCTGTGTGCAGGTTCAAGGGAAGGGCCTCAGCCTGTCATTTGGTCACTCAGGCATGGTGAATTTGGGGAGACAGGTTGAGCATATGGCAGCACCTCCCATGACTGGTGGGCTGCTCATGTGGAGAAGGAGAAATGGGACTGGCGCCAAGTCCTTCTGCCTCCTGACCTCAGGATTTTCTGCCTGGAGTCTTGAAAACTTCAGGCATAGATCCAAAGGGCTAACTGAGCATCTTACTCCCACAAACTTTTAAGAAAAGCCAGGTGTCCAAAGTAATTTGTTTATTTGAGCTTTGAGCCTCCTAAACTTGCCATTCTTCATGTCTTCCTCTCCACAACCCGGTGCAGTGGAGTTGGGGAGTGATGGCCCCAATGTCTGTAATGTTGTGGAGTTGAGGGCATGTCCACAAGCGGGGAGGTGACAATTTATACCCACTTCTATTGCGATCAGGGGTGCCATTTGCTTTTTGTCACACTCATCAGATGCCAGAGGAGATGGCTGGATAACTTCTCACTGCCCACAAGGCTTAGCAGCTTTGTGAAGCCACAGTTCACAGACCAGGGAGTGGCCTGGTCCCTGCTCTATTGTGGAGTGTCTGGGCCTGTGTGTTTGGAGTCAGATATTTGGAGTTACACATCTTCCTCCTTGGCAGCTGGGCTCACTCCGGCCACCCGTGTTGAAAACCCTCTATGAGAGCTGGTTCATGTAGAAAAGGAAATTTAGGTCAAGAGCATTGGATATCACCATAAGTGATATCCACAAATTCGGGTTGATGGCCCAGTTCTTGATAGTGCTGTGTCTTCAGTGGACATTTTAGTAGTGGAAATGTTTGTATCATTTTTCTGCTGCCGAGCTTAAAACACTCCTTGGATCTTGTCATAAGGGAGGACAGGAGGTGGAGAGTGTCTGTTTGTGACGGAAAGAAGGAAATGTGAATTTCTGTGTTGGTTGAGTGCAAAGCTTGTGACGGAGCACCTGGGCAGGGGTTGGATGGTGGTGGCACCAAAGCCCCACAAAACCCACCCCAAACCCCCATTCAGCGATGTAACGCTCTTCCCACCTGCTTTGACCACAGATACGGACTCGGAGGAGGAGGAGGAGGAGGGATCCCTGAGGGACGAGTGGCCGGCACAGCCCCCGTCCGCTGCCAAGCCGCGGCCGCCCGGCCTGTACAGCTCCACGGCCAGGAAAGGCGGGCGGGCGGCCGGTGGCCCCAGGGC
>VZTZ01000020.1:38832-67424 GCA_013400955.1 Drymodes brunneopygia
TTTTTTTTTTTTTTTTTTGGTTGTTTTTTGTCAGAAGCATTTTCTTGAAGGGATATTTGGGTAATAGGGTTTCTAATGGCTTTCCCTGAATACTAAACCGATTAATAACCTCAGCTTTTCTAGAAGTGCTCGCTTTCTCCTTGCAGCTGCTTGACCAACCCTTTCACCCCTGCCCCTATCCATGATGCTTTGAATGTCTGTGTCGGTCTCTTGCATTTGCTCTCACGCTGCACTAAAGAAGCAAAGTGGTTGGCTGGTTGTAGGGCAGACACTTCTCAGCGAGGGTCACTAGCCATGAACCTGAACCTTGACCATTGTTATGTAGGTAGGCAAAATAACTTTTCTTTATGTCATCTGTCAGCCTCAGACGTTTCGATGTTGCCTCCATGAATAATGACACGTAGCTCTTTGCATTCTCCTGGTTATTTTAATTTTGAAGATGATTGCTGTCCGCCTTCTACTTTCCTCTGTCCATGAAGAGTCTCACGTGGAAGGTTTGCACGTGTGTGTGTGTGTGTTTGAGGACTCCAGAAATGCTTTGCAGTTTGCAGAACTTCCTTAGGAGAACCCCTTAGCCCAGCCAGGGCAAGGATTTGCAGATGGGTCCAAGATGCAAACCTTAAAGGTTTCTGGGCCATGGTGCAGAAATGTCCCCGTGTCAGGGATATTGCCTGGCCCTGGCCCTGGCCCTGCAAAAAATGTGTCAGAGGTGGGATTAGCTACAGAAAGACCTGGTTTCTGTCATCTGGTTCCAGATAGATGAGGGGGCGATGTGCTGCTTTCTTACAGACCAAACATCACGTTGCCATTCTGATAAGAGGCAAAGCTTGTGGATTTTAATCCAGTGACCTTGGAGAGGAAACTGATAATGTTACCAGGATAGGTAATTCCTTGAGCTTCCTGAAACCAAAGACCCATAAGTCCTCCTCCTCCATGCTGTTTTCCTTAAGAATTTAGTACTTTCTTCTCTGTTCTCTTTTTCCTGACTTGGAGGATAATTTTACCCCAATTAAAAAAAAAAACAGTGAGGGATAACCAGTTCCCTGCACATTCTCATGTGATAGTTGTAGTATTTTTTAATTTTTCATAAGCACTTCTGGAGTCAACAGCACAGCACATATGGGGGGGAAAAATCTTCCAATGATGAGAATTGGCTTATTTGGAAAAAAAAAAAGGTACAGTCTTAAATTGGACACTCAAAAATAAGTAACCTCCAGAATTTGGACAGACCCCAGAAATCAAATGTTAATGACCCAGTAGCTGTCTAAAGTCTGCCTGTACTTAGCCTGCTTTGTATGCTGTAGGCCTGCTTGGTGTTATGAGAAAATCATGCTATTTATTTTTACAATGTGAAATGACTGTTTTAAGTGTGTGTTTTTACTCCCTCCCTTCCCCCAGCCTTTCCTCTTCACACCCCCCTCAACCCGTCGTTACATTCATCAGTCTCTAAAAACCAAATTGCTTAACCAGTTTCTGTTCATCATTAACAAATCTTCATTTACTGCTCTCCTACTGTAAAATACTATGGCAGCTTAGCTTTTATAAGCAATGAGAAAACTTAGTATTTTTAACTGGGTTTGGGTTTTAATTCAGTGCAGGTAAAGATTAAAATACTCTTTTGGCATCAGTAGCATTTAAATATGAATGTATTGTTTGTTTTGGCTGTGGAGTTGTATGTACACGTGTGGTTGCGTGTGTGGGTATATACACACATATACATGCTCTTTAAAATGTCAATTAGAAAAGATACTTTTAACTTTGAGCATTTTTTTCCCTCACCCTCTCTCAGTGTTAAGAGAATTACCATAGAAGGAAAAAATGATTTTTTTTTTAAACATCTTTTTCCCTGTTGCTAGCTGAAAATCACCTTTTCAGGACCAAAAAAAAATATTGAGGCTTCAATTGTGTAAAGGCATCTGTGCATGGTTAATTTTAAACACACACATCGTTTGGGTACAGTAGGAGTAAAACTCCTGCTTCCCATTAAATCCAGGCACCAGGCTCTCCAAGGAGAGGTGCAGATGGACAGAGAGCACCAGCAGCTTACTTGCCACCATGACCAGAAGTTTGGGGACTTAGTTTAGAAGTGTGTGGGCTTGGAGCAGAGCCCCACATGTCTTCTTTTTGCTTCATTTGTTACTTTTTGTCCCTTGGAAAATCAGAAAGAAGAGGAGCAGGGATTGTGTTGTGCGTGCGGAGCGGGGTTAGCGAGATCTGTCCTCGCCATGAGAGGTGGAGGAGGATAGATCTGTGCTGTGAATGTGTTAAAATGGGGTTATTTTCAGGCTGGAAATTGTATCTCCTGCAGATAAAAATATAAGTGTTGTGGTAAAAATGCTGACAAGGGACTGTCTTCAGTTGTCTTCCCCTAGTGTGATGCCGTTCATGAGCAGGAGGTTGGAATAACCACCAGGCACCTCCTTGTATGGTGTATTTTCTGTAGCCTGAGGAGCAGCCACTACCATCCTGCCTTTTAAATCAGTTTTACCTGAGTGCCTCTGAAATACTGGAGCTGCTGGGCACCCTTTTGCCCTTGCATCTGTAAGTGCTGAAGGAATGGTGCTGCTGGGCAGTCAATGTGGCTGAGCCAACAGGGCTGGACTGATCATGGAGGGATTTTCCTGCAAACTTTCCCCCTTTTTTTATTCCTCCCCATTTTCCTCCCCAGCTGCTCACTGAACCACTCTCCACTCAGCCAGGTCTGGCATGAGGGGCTGTACAGGTTGATTTTTTTCATTTTTTTTCCCATTTTTGCTGAAAATTGCTGAATTTCAGAGCTAGCTGGGATGGATGGAGAAGGTCTCGCTACCCCACAGGGAGACACTGAACTTAGGGATCGTTTTGCTGCTTTTCAGGCAGGTGGTTTTCACATCTCAGAATAAAGTTCATCTGGATTTGTTTTCTTTTTGGCAAAATGTGATATAAAAACAGCAGTTGTGCCCCATTTTCGGGTAGGGGAAGGAATCTGATCCCGATTTGCTGTGGATTTTTTTCTTTGCATGTGGTTTTTATGCAAGGAGTGAACAGGGCTGTGGATTTTTTGGTATTGACTGCAGGACTGTAGTAGCATTTTTAAATCACAAGGAACCAGGCTGAGCAACTTAATGGGGAAGGGATTTTTATGCAGTTAAAAATTAGTATTCTGTGACTATCAGATGCATGCTACAGAGATGAACCATCCATGTTAAATAAAACAAAACAAAAAACAAAAGCTGCCAATTACCTCAGTTGATAAAATACAAGGATGAGAACATTGTTCTCTGACATTCCTGTTCTTTCTAATATCATGGAAAAATAACACTTGTGTTATTGTATTTTTTTTTTTCTGAGCAACCAAGTGTTGAGGACGTTTTTATCTATCCCAGAGGGCATATGTGAAAAGAAAAGGATTTTCATGTTCATTCCAACTCATTTTGAAGGGATCTGGTTTCTCATTTGGCTGGATTTCAGACGCGGGGATAGTGGCTGGTAGGAGCTGGGGAGTGGGCTCAGAACAGGGCTCCTGCTAGTGGTGGAAATTTTCCAGCAGCCTCAATGATCCTACTTAAGCCCTCAATTTCAAGAGAAATGAAATATCTTTTCCAGACACGCTCTTCCCAGTTAAATACATATATTTTTATAGATCTATCTGCTCATATATGTGTGTGTATAAGTGTACGTGTGTGGTAAATGTGCATTTGTGAAGTGGCTTGCTCACCAGCACTGACTGGATGAGATGCTGTTAAAATTAATTGCCTCTGAGCTGCTGACAGGCTCTTGGGAAGCGCTGTAGGGAAGGAGAGGTGCCACTCTTGGAGCATCTACTCCCAAAATACCTGCTGTGTACACACCCTAGAGGAAACCCTCAGCCCACTGCTCTGCAGGTGTCAGCCAAGGCAGCCAGTGAGGCTGATTTCTTTGCCAGAATTAGATTTTGGCTGTGGGCAGCTCCTCCTGCCTGTGCTGAGCCGGGCTTCCCTATCCTGAGCTGTAGAGAGGGAGATGAAAGGCACGGAGAGTTCTGAGGCAGAGTGTTCAAACACTGCTCCTTGTCTCCAACACTACCCACACTTTCCTCCCTTACGCATTCCAAATCCATTGCTTTCAAATTACTATTTCTCCCCCCCCCTTTGCATTTTTGCTTCCTGCCCCTTCTCCTCCCTGTGTCCCCCTTGCCTCCCGCCATGGCACAGGCTGCTCTCTGGTATTCCCCTTCCCTGCTGATCTCTGGTTCTGATTACACTAATGGATTTTGTTATGGAGGAAGTGTTGGTGGGCGGGAGGGGAATCCCACAGCTCCCAGGTTGGGATTTTCAAAGGAATTAAGCTTTTAATTCTTCCTGAAAGCTGTAGGGAAGGGCATCCTTTTCAAATCTGCCAACACCCTGCTCTTCCCTCCCTTGCCCTGAGTGGGTCGTCTTTGCCGTACCCTGTATTGCTGTGTCCTTCCAGGGTGGTGGCAGGCAGGGTGACACTGGCTCTATGGCTGCAAGGACACGTGTGTGTCCGTGGCCAGCATCTCGTGGCTCAGTCCTGGGTGGCTCAGTGTCACTTGGGTGGGCACAGAGCAGCAGGAGAGTTGCGGTTCGGGTTGGGAATGTGGCTGGTGCACAACTCCATGAGATTTGTAATGGGCTCCCTGTTTTCTGCGTGCCAGATTCCAGCTCAGAGGAGGAGGAGGACGATGACGAGGAGGAAGAGGAGGAAGCAGAGGACTATGGCACGGATGGCACGGACAGGCTGTCATCACCTGCCCTGGATGAGAGTGGCCTGGGCCTTCTGGCCAGGTTTGCTGCCAGTGCCATGCCCAGCCCCATCGTTCCCCCTCCGCTTTCCATCATCCAGCTGGAGGCCAAGCAGAAGGCCAAGAAGAAGGAGGAGCGGCAGAGCCTGATGGGTGAGTTCCATGGTTTGGGCTGGTGCTGTGGGGGCAAGGTGGAAGGTTTGGGAGGTCCCTGCTGTATTGCAAGAGAGCAGGTTGACTCTGAGCTGCCCATTCTTTGTTTGGCTGCTTGGTCCTGATGCTGAAGGTGGAGAAAGTGGCCTGATCGGGTAACAAAACACAGTCATGGACATGGCAGGTCAGCAGCTGCAGCCGCGGCTTCCCTAGAGACTGCTGTGGCTTTGTCAAAGTTTCCTCTTTTCCTGCTTGGCAAATTCTCAACAAGAGATGTTGTAAAGGCAAGCAGTGGGATGCTGCATCCCCTTGGACAGAGTGCAGAAGGCAGAGAAGTGCTATTAAATTTTAGGGAAGGAAGCATGTGCTAAATACAGCTGATCTTGGATACCCAAGGGAGGCAGAGACACCCAGGCAGAAGAAAAGCTCTTTCCATCAGCCCATCCCGTCAGCTTCCTTATAGAAACCAGCCAGTGAGACTCGAAACAAGCATTCCTTCTTCTGCTCATGTGTTTGCAGTGCCAGAATCTGGGTTTCTGCCCTGTCTCTGTCTCAGTTTCAATGTGTTGGGAGTTTAATTTCTTCCCCTCCCCATGCCCTGCTGCACAAGTGCCCATTGGTGACATTGTTCCTGGTCAGACAGATCTATATGAGTTCCATTTATAAATTCTCTATTAATATTTATTAAGTGATAATGGAATTTATAGCATGCTTCAGAATGGAAAATGATGTCCTCCTCAGGAGCCTGGCTTGTTTTAGCACTGTTTCCATGCTATATTAGGCTTTTGCCAACTTGTTCCAACAGCCTCTGTTAGAATTTATTGTCCTGTAACCTGCCCTCCTTGAAACTGGAAGCATCTAGAAATTACCTCATGCAGTAGTGAGAGAGGAGAAGGAGTGTTTTAATTTCCAGTGGGTTTTTCATTTTGAGCTTTGCCAGCTTTGTTTTTGACATGCTGGCTCTTTCTCTCTTCATGCTGGGGCTGTCTCAGGGGAAGAGGGTTGAGTAGAAGATGAGAGCAGTTTCCTGCAGACTGAATTTACCCAAGAAAGTGAGTGTATTTGCGAGAAGGACCAAGAGAAGATGCTCTCCTTGCTTGTGCCATGTGTATTTTCATTCTCCCACGTGAATGTTGTTTGCCTACTTCCTGCCCATGTTGCTGGGTGCTGCCTCAGTTTCTCTCCTGCCCCTGGAAACATGATCTTGCTTTCCTTTATTAGGTTTTATCAGGGGGACACAGTGAAGGTGGGGAACATCTTGGCATTACTACATTATTTCAGGCCTCTGGGGACTGCTATGCCTGTGGTGCTGAGCAGAGGCCAATGCGAGGGGAATTCCATTTGCCACAGACAAAAGATCATTTACCTCTCTTGACTTCAAGGCGGCTACTTGAGCCAATAAAAAGATCTGTGGTGTCTGTTGGCCAATGGGAAAAAATAAACTTGAAATATGGGTTTATTCCGTTTGTTAAAAGACATTGTTCTCCTGAAACAAAGGTGAAACTGGAGAGGGCTCCCACCAGGAGGGAAGGAGGGATCAGCTTGTGGGGTTTATGCTTGGTTTCAGCTGAGCAGCTCCTTTTTGAGGAGGGGCACATTAAAGTATCTTTTCTCTTCAGAGCTTCCCTGCAGGGTTTTGCTTGTGGGAGAAGGGAGAAAATGGAGGCAGGGAACACACTGAACCACACTGCCTGAGTGACTGGGCTCTGGTTTGGAGCAGGGCAGGCTTATTTCCAGGGAATTTCCACAGTGTTTTATGGGTCAGGAATGGAGATCTGAGGGACGTGGGGATTGGAAAGGGGAACAAGCAACAGCTCTTACTGAACAGGCACAGCATCTCCCATGGAGCCCAGAAGTTTCCAGCAGGATGTGTCCCCTCCTGGCTCAGCCAGGGCTTTGACTGATGGTTAAATCCTTTGCACATAGGGACAGAGTTCGAGTACACCGACTCGGAGAGCGAGATCAAGATCAGGAAGAAATCTCCTTCAGGGCTGCTGCGCGGGAAGAAGGGGCCGCTGGAGTCCAGCAGCATCCCGCCAAGCCAGGCCCCCAGCAGCCTCGACTCCGGCTCTGGGAGCGCTGACAAGGCCAAGCTGGGGTCTGAGAAAGGCCGCAAGCTGAAGAAATTTAAATCCCCCAAGGACTTGAGCTTCGAGTTTGGGCTGGAGGCCAGCGATGATGACCTGTGGAACCGGCGCCGCAGTGAGCGGATCTTCCTCCACGACGCCACCACGTCCTCGGCCATGCTGACATCCACGGCACCTGCCAGCTCCACACCTGTCTCCAAACCTGGCCGCTGTGGCAAGGGGCCCCCCATGAGCCCCAAAAAGGAGGGCAGCAAGGGGAAGGAGAGGAAGGAGCTCAGCAAGGTGAGGAATGTGCTGGCCAGATTGGGGTTGGGACGCTTGGGAGCTGAGGGTGTGGGGAGGGCAGTTAACTCCAGTAAGGCTGAGGAGAGATGAGTCCTGTCCTCCCTCAGCAGTTGTTTGGCTGCCCCTTGTCACCCCTGTCAGCCCCATGTACACTTGGAGACTCTGTCAGACTTGGATCTGACTTGCAGGGAGTAAAAACCTGTTGTTTTTGAGCGGGGCTGGTTACTTTTGTCACCCTCTATGTCCCAAATCCATTCTGTTTGGGTGGCCAGAGTCAATGATCCTGCATTAAAACAGATCCTGTGAAATCTCTCTCCCACTCTCTGTGTGAGCTTGTCCTCTTGCTGACCTGTGGCCTGCAGGCTGGCCCTTAAGGCTGTTCACCTTTTGTCTGGTGACTTCTGAGGTCTGTCCCTGGCTGGGGGTGACAGTGATCTCTGGGTTACTGGCTTTTCATCTAAGCTGAATGCTTGACTCCCTCTGGCTCCAGTTCAGTTCATGGCAGTGTTTTGGAGAAACACTGATGGGGAGAGTTAGACAAGTTAGCTGTGACATGAGGCCACCTGGGATCTTCTTGGGGCTCTTTGGAGGAAGATTTGATGGGCAGGAGATGCTCTCCAGGGTAATGAAAGTTCTTCCCAAAATGCATGAAGCCAGAAAGCAGAGCTGGGTGATGTAGGATGTGATGTAGGCAGCGAACTAACTGCTGGCTGAACATAATCCTGTGCATTGCCTGCCTTGCTCCACCTTTTCCCTTTCCTTGGATACACATCTTTAGCAATCTTCTCTTTACTGATGGAAGTGTTTTGTTTTTATTTTTAGCAGCGGAAGAAGGGTAAAGAAACACCCTGCTGCTCCTCCTCCTCCTCCATGTCTCCTCCTGGCATCCCCAGCTCCCCCTCTGATGTTCGGGTCAGCCTGGCAAGTGCCCTGGGCTCCACCAAGAAGAGCAAAGCTAAGGTGAAAGCCAAGGAGGTGAAAAAAGAGGTGAGGGGCTGGTTCTAGTGTGGCTGGACTGGAGGGAGGCTGGCAGAGGGAGGCTGGCAGAGCCCTGCTGTATCCTGGACTGTTGCAGTGTGAGGGAGGGAAAACAGAGGTGCAGGTTTTGCTGGGTGTGTTACAGGCAAAGTGCTGGTTTGAGTAGCCTAAAATCCAAAGAGGACTCTTGAGGGAGTACCTACTGCTACCATCTGGTGTTCCTTTGCCTTCATCCCCCAAATTAGTGAGCAGGCAGGATTTTCTCTAAGGCTGCCACGGGGTGGAGGGAGAGCTTGCATGGACAGCAGGACCAAGGAGATGGTGATGGAAGTAGCCTTGCTCAGCACTGGGTCACAGCTGGTTCCTGCTCTGCTGCTGCAGCTTGTCATCTCTCATAACACACATTGCTGTCTTCTCACATGATTTCTGAGTGTGATGGTTATGGTCTGGGTGTAACAGCAAGGAACATATCATGGAGATTGGAGAAGAAATAGGAACAGTGCCTGGTGCCTGTTCAGTTAAGGCAGAGGCTCAGGAACACTGTGGTGAATGCAGAGCAAAACTACAGCTCCACAGCATCTCTCCCCACCTTCAGGAGTGAGGATGTAGGGAATAGCTTTTGATCAGCTGCTGGTGATGTTTGGGGATAAAGGCAGCAAAAAGTTTGAGTGCACCCACCTAACTGTGAGATGAACATTCTGGAGGGGAGACAGGTTTGTCCCGATACCCTCAGGTTATTTGTTGCTGGAGGAAGGTGAGATGGGATCAGACTGTTGCCTGTGGTGATCCAGCTGATGTGCTGCTTGCTCTCCTGCAGAACCGGGGCAAAGGAGGAGCTGTCAGCAAGCTCATGGAGAGCATGGCAGCAGAGGAGGACTTTGAACCCAACCAAGACAGCAGCTTCTCAGAGGATGAGAACATCCCACTGAGCATGCTGGTTGAGCGGCCACCCACACCAGGTGAGGGCAGGATTTTGCAGGTAGAGGAGAGGAGCTGGGCAGTTTTCCCACAGCTGCTCAGAGGACAACTGTGCTGCTTGCATGCATTCCTCATCCAAAGCCATGAGTCCTTGGGGTGGAGATAACACTTTTTCAGTCAGTTCAATAAAAATTAAGCCTGAGCATGGCTCACTGTGGCATGTAGTTGAAGCCAAGTCTCTGAGTTGCCCTATTTTCATTTACTGGTATATTATTATTACCAAGAAGGGGAACTTATTATTTATCACTATTAATTTTTCTTATACCAAGAGCTAGCCAGAGAGAGAGCCCTTTTTGCAGAGGGCTTACTGCCCTTTTCCTGGAGACAGTGATGCTGGGAATATGAAGTTTGCTTCTCCCCTCTAATCCTCATCTTACTCCACCATCTCACAGCTCCCCGCTCCTGCATCATTGACAAGGATGAGCTGAAGGATGGCCTGCGTGTCCTCATCCCCATGGATGACAAGCTGCTCTATGCTGGCCATGTCAAGACAGTGCATTCACCAGACATGTGAGTTGAGGGGCTGCTGTATCCACCTGGGATCTGCCAGAAAATGGGGACATAGCTGCTGCATGGATCACTCTGGGGGGTTGTGTAGAGCTGGCTGCCCAGAGACTGATGGAGTCTGGCAGGGAGGGATGGAGAGTTCACTGGTTTATCAGCACTGAGGGAAATCCAATTATCTTTCATTAAGTGCTCTCCCATCCTCAGAGGGAGGCGTTACCTGGTCGGGGTGGTGTCTCCCATGTGCTGTGCCTGACCAAGCCTTTGTGTTTCAGATACCGGGTGGTGGTGGAGGGCGAGAGGGGAAACCGTCCCCACATCTACTGCCTGGAGCAACTCCTGCAGGAAGCGGTATGTGAGGCCAAAGGCTGCCTGTCCTCGGTGTCCACACCCTGTTCTGGGGTGGGGAAGGCCGGCTGGAAGCTCTCTCCTTCCCCAGCTGCAGGGATGCCCTGGTCCCCATGGCCAGTGTGGGCAGAGCTCCCCTTGGTGCGCTCGCTGCCTCGTGGCCAAGCTCCCCACTGGCAGCAGGCACTAGTCCTGTATTCCAGCAAGGAAACTGTCCCTTGCCTTCTCCAGAGCTGCTTTGCTCCGTGCCAGGTGTGGTGGGATGGTCTCTGCTGGTGCCTGGGTGGTCAGTAATTGCTTTCCTCTTGCCCTGAGCAGATCATCGATGTGAAGCCCCCTTCAGTGCGGTTCCTGCCCGAGGGCACGAGGATTGCAGCCTACTGGAGCCAGCAGTACCGCTGCCTCTACCCAGGGACAGTCGTCAGAGGTAAGGCCACCCTGGCTGCTGTGTGCTGTGAACCTGGGGTGCCTCAGCCCTGTGTGTCCTCAGAGATGTCAGGCTTGTCTGGGAAAGCCCTGAGCTCTGCTGTGAGTGTCCTGGAGGTCAGAGCCTGGCCTGTTCTCTCCTCCTTTCATTAATGATGCAGATTTAGTAACATCCTATAGGTTCAGGAAGAGGTTTGAGCAATTTAGGAGCTTAAAAATACCAGGGACATTTAATACATTTCAGGAAGTCAGAATTGATTCCAGGCATCAATTATTTCTGAGGCTGTGGAGGTTTCTGAATCACCTGGACACTCACAACTTTCCTCTGACACATAACTCCCTAATCTGATCCCATTAAAAAAGATGGTGAACGGCTCTGGACAATTCTGCCATGGCTGGTGTTGTTTTTGGGCTCTTGGTCACACCACGTGTGTAAAAGGGAATAATTACTTATTTATAAACCAGTAATACTGATGCAAAAAGAGAGGGTGAGAACACAGCTTATTTCTCTTGGAGAAAGTGAAAAGCAGCAGTTTATGATGGCTGAGAGTAGTTACCAATGCATGAAAAAAAAAAGATATTTCAGTGAAAGGAGAGAAGTGAATTTCTGTAAGAGCAGAGGGAAATAGTGGAGACAGGTGGGAAGTCAAGCTGGAATGGCTGTTATATTCTGGAGCGGTGCTGCTGATGGGGAATTTCACACTGAGTGGGCTGGTTTAGTATTATCAGGGACTTTCCATTGCAGAGTGAGCCTTCTGTGCCCTCCCTGCACAGCCTAGGAAAGGTGAACTGGTATGCTTTGGAGCTGGTGCTGCACCCCTGTCTTTCCCCATGTCCCCACTTCCCTTACAAGGGATTTGTGCTCTGATGTTTGTTCCTAATCCCATCTTCTGCTCCCCTGTCCCACAGGAACCCTGGACCTGGAGGAAGATGGTGATCTCATCACAGTAGAGTTCGATGACGGGGACACGGGACGCATCCCACTGTCTCACATTCGGCTTCTCCCACCTGACTACAAGATCCAGTGTGAGTCTTGCTGCTCAGTTTTTTGCAAGACACTTCCCACTCTGAAATATGTGGAGTTTCGGGCCGCTTTCCTCAGGTTTTGGGACAAGTTCACAGACCTTCAGTCACAAAGATTGCACTATCAATTACAGACACACAGAGCTGGAGTGGGATATCACCCATAAGGAAGAAGGCCCAGTCCCTATTGCAGATTTGGTGGGGATACTTTCCCTGTATCACATCTCTGTTTTATGTGTTATTTGAACATCTCTTTGACCTTTTCCAGGTGCTGAGCCTTCCCCTGCCCTTTTGGTGCCCAGCACCAAGCGCCGTAGCCGTAAATCCAGCAAAGACACTGGAGAAGGAAAAGAGGGAGCTGCACTGGGGTCAGAGGAGCCCGTGTCAAAGGGCAAAGGGCGAGGGAGGAAGCCGAGCGTCAAGGCCAAAGCTGGTAAGTTGCCACTACTGCCAGACCTGGAGCTGAGGGGATCCTTGCACAGCTCCCCACTGTTCTCCCCAAGTCAGTGCTGTTGCTTGGAGCAGGATTTGGATGGGGATGGATACACTGCTTGAGTGCAGAGCACCCATGCATCATCTCGCTCTGCTGTGGCTACAGTTTACAGGAGGCTGGCTCAGAAGCTGGCCTGTGCTGTGACAGCCTCCTTCTGTCAGTCAGGGATGTGGAGCAGAGTCCCTTTTTCAGCTGAGCATCTCTGCAGCCATTGATAGGGCCAAGGGTCCAGGAGATCTGTAGTTTGATTTCTCCTGAAGTTGAAGCAGCACCCCTGGGCATTGTCCATCACTGCTCACAAGTACTGGCACCAGGCCAGGCTGTTCAGTGAGCAGTGAGGGCACCCCCTGTGTTCCTTTGGGGGTGTCTGAGCAGGCAGGAACAAGCCGTGCTTGGCCTGAGACCAGTCAGTACTGATGTCTGGTTGTGTCTGAGCTAATAAAGCCCATCTGGAGGGATAACATTGTGCCTTTGTGTTTCCTCTCCTCTGCAGAAGAGGCTGCCTTGCCTGAAGAGAAGGATCAGGTGGAATCTTCACCTGTTACCTCCTCAGTCCCAGAGAAGCCGGCCTGCTTGAGCAAGCCAAGCATGAAGGGGTCACGAAAATCACAGCCGCTGCCGGCTGGAGGTTCTCCTGCTCCCACAGAGGAAAAACGGTCAAAAGCCAGCAAAATGAAGATCTCCACAAAGCTGCACAGTCCCCCACAACCCTCTTACCAGCCTGCTGTGTTTGGCAGCATCCTAGGCACAGAGCCCTACAGCGACCTCCCGGGAACGCTGGCGGCCTTCGGCTCCAGCGATGCTTCGGTGTCCAAAGCCAAGGCAAAGAAGGGGCGGCCCACAGAAGAGACACAGGAGTTTGGCACCATGGTCAAGGCTCAGAGGAAGCATGACAATGAAATCCTGATCAAGCTGGACCATGAGGGTGTGATGTCTCCAAAGACAAAGAAGATGAAGGAGGCGATGAGGATGCTGGAGGACTCAAACCTGGCCAGTCGCAGAGATGGGAAGAGCCTCTTGGGGCTGGGCTATTCTGCTGCAGTGAGTGTGGAGGGCAAGCAGAAATCTTCCCGAGGCAAAGTGGCTGAGGGAGACCCTTCCTCTGCCAGCTTTGGAGGAAAGTTTGATGCCTCAGCAGAGAGCCTTGCTGCTTCGAAGGACCAGGAAGAAAAGACAGCAGCTCCAGCAGCTGTGGAGGAGTCTGAGAGCAACAGCAGTGACAGCAGCTCAGAGTCAGAGGGAGAAGAGGAGGCTGAGAAGAACCAAGGGGAAGCCCAGGACAGCAGCTCAGCCAGCTCAAGAGCATCCACCCCTCTCTCTTCCTCCAACTCCTCCTCTTCTTCCTCTTCTAGCAGCAGCTCATCTTCATCTTCATCTTCCTCCTCTTCCTCCACCTCATCAACCTCTTCTTCATCAAGCTCCAGCTCTTCTTCCTCCTCCACAACGGATGAAGATTCCTCCTGTAGCTCTGACGACGAAGTAGCTGAGGCCCAGCCGAGTTCCTCGGTGCAGCAAACCCTCCCACCCAAGCAAACCAAGCAGGCAGGGAAATCCCGGGCATCCTCCCACCCGCAGAGCCAGAAGCAGCCAGCGCAGCAGCCGGCGCAGCAGCCGGCACCGCCGCAGAGCGGCAACAAGAGCCGGCCCAAGAAGCGCGAGGGCATCCACCTGCCCACCACCAAGGAGCTGGCCAAGCGCCAGCGCCTGCCCTCCGTGGAGAACAGGCCCAAGATCGCTGCTTTCCTCCCGGCACGGCAGCTCTGGAAGTGGTTTGGGAAACCCACACAGGTAAATGCTCCACAGTGCTTGGCACTGGAGTTTGCCTTCTGGGGCCTCTTCCGTTCCCCTTTTCCTGGGGTGCTGGAACTGCTGGTGTGGTGTGCCATGTGTCCAGTTTGCAGGGAGATTAGGCTTGGCTTTCACTGTGTTGGGGAAGCCATTCTGTGTGGTGTATCCCTCTGCCCCAATTCCTGTGGGAATACTGTGGCTCTGCAAACAGCAAAGGGATGCATGCGGGACAGGGCAAACAGAGGTGTATGGGGAAAATATGGGTGAACCCTGGCTGACCATTTGCATGATCCTGTCTTGGCAGAGACGAGGAATGAAAGGGAAGGCCAGGAAGCTGTTCTACAAGGCCATCGTGCGGGGCAAGGAGATCATCCGCATTGGAGACTGTGCGGTTTTCCTCTCCGCCGGCCGCCCCAACCTGCCCTACATCGGCCGCATCCAGAGCATGTGGGAATCCTGGGGCAACAACATGGTGGTCCGAGTCAAATGGTTTTATCACCCAGAAGAAACCAACCCTGGGAAGAAACTCAATGAAGGCAAGGTAGGCTGGTCTCCTTTGTTGAGAGGGCTGCAAAGCTCCTTGCTCTCTTTTGTTTCCAATGATAATGAAAATGCCCAAGGTCCTGTTTGTTACTGGTACCCTGATGGGATTGGTTCCATCCTTGCATCTTGTGGGGACTGCCTATGGTGTGGGCAAGCCCAGTGTTGGCCCCTTGAACAAGGGAGGAGTGGTTTCTTCATACTAGGAAATAAAGACTTCTGTGTTGGTCCAAAAAGAGTGTCAAGAGCCAGATCAAGCCTTTAAAGTGTAAGAATGATGGGCCTGGTGCTCAGAAACTCTGAATTTTGCATACGTGTCAGCTGGTTTACAGAAGTGGGCAGGGGATGAAGTTCCAAAAGCATGTGAGGTGGGCAGGANAAAGTGGCTGAGGAAGACCCTTCCTCTGCCAGCTTTGGAGGAAAGTTTGATGCCTCAGCAGAGAGCCTTGCTGCTTCGAAGGACCAGGAAGAAAAGACAGCAGCTCCAGCAGCTGTGGAGGAGTCTGAGAGCAACAGCAGTGACAGCAGCTCAGAGTCAGAGGGAGAAGAGGAGGCTGAGAAGAACCAAGGGGAAGCCCAGGACAGCAGCTCAGCCAGCTCAAGAGCATCCACCCCTCTCTCTTCCTCCAACTCCTCCTCTTCTTCCTCTTCTAGCAGCAGCTCATCTTCATCTTCATCTTCCTCCTCTTCCTCCACCTCATCAACCTCTTCTTCATCAAGCTCCAGCTCTTCTTCCTCCTCCACAACAGATGAAGATTCCTCCTGTAGCTCTGACGACGAAGTAGCTGAGGCCCAGCCGAGTTCCTCGGTGCAGCAAACCCTCCCACCCAAGCAAACCAAGCAGGCAGGGAAATCCCGGGCATCCTCCCACCCGCAGAGCCAGAAGCAGCCAGCGCAGCAGCCGGCGCAGCAGCCGGCACCGCCGCAGAGCGGCAACAAGAGCCGGCCCAAGAAGCGCGAGGGCATCCACCTGCCCACCACCAAGGAGCTGGCCAAGCGCCAGCGCCTGCCCTCCGTGGAGAACAGGCCCAAGATCGCTGCTTTCCTCCCGGCACGGCAGCTCTGGAAGTGGTTTGGGAAACCCACACAGGTAAATGCTCCACAGTGCTTGGCACTGGAGTTTGCCTTCTGGGGCCTCTTCCGTTCCCCTTTTCCTGGGGTGCTGGAACTGCTGGTGTGGTGTGCCATGTGTCCAGTTTGCAGGGAGATTAGGCTTGGCTTTCACTGTGTTGGGGAAGCCATTCTGTGTGGTGTATCCCTCTGCCCCAATTCCTGTGGGAATACTGTGGCTCTGCAAACAGCAAAGGGATGCATGCGGGACAGGGCAAACAGAGGTGTATGGGGAAAATATGGGTGAACCCTGGCTGACCATTTGCATGATCCTGTCTTGGCAGAGACGAGGAATGAAAGGGAAGGCCAGGAAGCTGTTCTACAAGGCCATCGTGCGGGGCAAGGAGATCATCCGCATTGGAGACTGTGCGGTTTTCCTCTCCGCCGGCCGCCCCAACCTGCCCTACATCGGCCGCATCCAGAGCATGTGGGAATCCTGGGGCAACAACATGGTGGTCCGAGTCAAATGGTTTTATCACCCAGAAGAAACCAACCCTGGGAAGAAACTCAATGAAGGCAAGGTAGGCTGGTCTCCTTTGTTGAGAGGGCTGCAAAGCTCCTTGCTCTCTTTTGTTTCCAATGATAATGAAAATGCCCAAGGTCCTGTTTGTTACTGGTACCCTGATGGGATTGGTTCCATCCTTGCATCTTGTGGGGACTGCCTATGGTGTGGGCAAGCCCAGTGTTGGCCCCTTGAACAAGGGAGGAGTGGTTTCTTCATACTAGGAAATAAAGACTTCTGTGTTGGTCCAAAAAGAGTGTCAAGAGCCAGATCAAGCCTTTAAAGTGTAAGAATGATGGGCCTGGTGCTCAGAAACTCTGAATTTTGCATACGTGTCAGCTGGTTTACAGAAGTGGGCAGGGGATGAAGTTCCAAAAGCATGTGAGGTGGGCAGGAGGTGATGGCATGGAAAAGCAATGAATTCACTGGGTTTTAATTTCTGTTTCCTCTTTTCTTCTTGGGCACAGCGCTGGGATCAGAAATCAGGCAGGAGTCTGTCCACAGCTTTGCAGGCATCCAACCAGAGGAAGGACTTTATGGAGGTTGGTGAGACTGGGGGAAGGCTGGGAGGGAATGCTGGGTACCCTGTAACGAATAAATACTGCTGGGAAATGCCCCTCAAAGTCCTCTGACTCTTGCTTTTTGCCTTGGCTGCAAAGTCTGGAGTGCCCAAAACTTGGGATGGATATTTCTGGGAGGGTGGAAATAGCTGCAGGTGCTGGGATGCGGGGAGGAACAGGGAGCTGGTATCCAGCACCCATCTTTGCATTTGCATCGTTGGTGTGAGGATGACAAACTCCTGGCCTCCATATTCCCCTCTGTGCTGGCAGCCACAGCATTCCCATCAGTGGGAGCTGAGTGAAAGCCATGGCTCATGTTCAGTGGGCTGTAGGGATTGTCCAGGCTGTCCATGGGCCTGTGCAGATTCCCAGTGTCCTCATCATGTCAGGCTGTTGAGAAGAGTGAGAGGTTCTTGGGTTTGAGCAGAGCCCTATCCCATTGGGATGAGTGGGAGGTCCTTGAGTTTGAGCAGAGCCCTATCCCATTATGTTGAGTGTTTTTCATACTTACTGAAGAGGGTGCTGTAAATGCTGTGAGATCTAATGGCTCCTTTTCTTCCCACCTCCTTCCTTCTGTTCCTGTTGTGCAGAGAGCCCTCTACCAGTCCTCTCATGTGGATGAAAATGACGTCCAGACCATCTCACACAAGTGTCTTGTTGTTGGTCTGGATCAATATGAGCAGATGCTAAAGACAAAGAAATACCAAGACAGTGAGGACCTCTACTACCTTGCAGGGACCTACGAGCCCACCACGGGCATGATCTTCAACACTGATGGGGTCCCTGTCATCTGCTGACCGCCCAGGGGACACATGCCACCCCCTGGGAAGGGACGGGACAAACCTGAGGACGTGCCTGTTCAGACGACATGATTGTTTCTTTCAATGCTCATTTCTGTGTCACACTACAGACAGGAGAGCGCGAGAGACACGAGGAGGAAGGAGAGGGCTGAAGAAAGGGGTTGGGGAAGCAGTTACAGGACTTGAGGAAGATGCCATTGGGGGTGGTGGTGGTGCTTGAACCCCGAGGCTCTTCTGGAAGTGGCTTTAAGTAAGGTGACACTTGACCAACTTCTCCCTTCCTCCTTTTGGTCCAGGAAAGCACATGGGTCTCGTGATCATTTCACCAGCGGGACCCCCCCGGCAGGAGGGATCCCTTTTGTGTCATTTTTCCCCATCAGTAACTCGGAAGCCGCCCGCGCGTGGAAGGCTCCTCTTGCCTTCTGCGTGCGCTCCTCTCCGTCCTTATATTCCCTTTCCTGCTTAGTTTCGCATGACCCCTTATAGGAAGGACAGGGTGAAAGAGAAAGGAGATGAGTCTCTCTCAGCGCCTCGTCTCGATCCTCTCAGCGCCTTTTTGCCATTCCCTTTCCCTGGAGGCCCCTCCGGCAGCATGTGGAGCACCACAGGGCAGGGCTGGCCCCAGCACAGAGATGGTAGAAGAGAATCCTCCAGGCTGGGAGGAGCCAGGTGGAAGAGGAGCCAACATCCAGGCTGGAATGCTGCCTTGAACAAAGAGTCTGAACCCTCTGCAGCTCTGCACCCCTTCTGCCCTGCGAAGGTGCTGGAGGGAGCAAGCAGGTGGCAAGGGGGTGACACATGGCAAACTGAGACCTCATCTTGGCGCGTGCACTGAAGGGGCAGGAAACGACTGGGAAAAGCTGCTGCTCGGTGCTTGGAGGAGAGAAGATCACAGGCCACTGGATTCCGGCATCCCNTTAATGTACCAAAAGACTCTTTAGCCCTCCTGTATTATAAGTCTTTAAATGGATTCAACTTTTTAATTATAAATATAAATATAAATATATATATATAAATATAAACTTTTTAAAACTGTGAAAAAAATTATGAAATTATAAAAAACAAAAAAAGAAAAAAACCCACAACGGCAGAAATGAACACAGTCTGACGTTTAGAATATTATTTTTTATTTCCTGTTGGATTGTGATTGTAAATGATCTGGGAACAGGCACACCCCCCACGCTCAAAGTGTACTGTACTTCTAGAAGCAAATTGTGTGAGCATATTTTAAAGAGCGAGAGAGAGAGCGCGCGAGAGAGATTTTATGCTAATGTTAAATAGAAAGCACTTAAAACCCACTGCCTTCTATGGAACACAAGGATATTTCAGACAATCGAGAGGAAAGGAGAGCCAGGTTTTTGTCTTTTTGTTTTGTTTTGTTTATGTTTTGTTTAAAACAATTTTTTTGGCATTCTGTTTGTTGGAGAACTCCGTGTGATCTTTTTTCATAAAAAAAAGAAAAAAATCTAATTGAAAAAAAGCAACCCAACGAAGCATCTTTCTTTGTCTCGCTTGTCCTGACCGCAGGGTTTTTCTCCCCTTGGTGGCAATGATGGCTTTTTGGCTCAGCCCTTGCCCTGGAGAAAGACACAACCCAGGTGCCTGGTGGCTTTCTGGGGAGAACCCTTCTTCTGTGTGACGTGGTGGCACCGATGGACAGGGCAGGACACTGGAGCAGAGGTGTCTGCTGGACAGGGCCCGTGGGCTGGAGGTGTGAGTCTTCCCCCTGCACCACACTCAGGGCATTGTGTTGAGGATGAAATGCTGGATTTGCTCTGTTTGGTGTGAGCTGCACTTCACAAAGGCAGGAGCTTGGCACGGCCAGACCCTCCCGTGCTGCGGGGCAGGGTCAGGGCCAGGCCTGGCACTTGCTGGCTCCTTGGGCCCGATTCCCTGGGAGGTGGCACTGCCAAGTTGGCACAGCGAGGTGCAGCCGGTCCCAAAACATTGTGTTGGCACCTTCTCCTGATGTTTTCTGCTCCTCTTGGCCCATTCCTTCTCCTGTGTGCTGACCACTGCAGTTTGCAGGCTGGCAGGGGTTTGGTGTAACCCAGTGACAAATTTAGCCCCCCCAGGTGACAAAGGGGGCCCTGAAGATGGGGAGCAGCACAAGGGGCGCCCCAAGACCCAACAGAAAGCACCACCCTATGTGTGTTTGCCAGCCCAGCCCATCACCAGCAGTCAAGGGTCACCAGTGCCTGTGTCACAGCTAAAGACCAGCCATCATTGCAAAGACATTTAATTATTTTATCAGCTTCACTTATGTCATGTGCAATACATCTTGAAGCTCAGCAGTGGCCTGTGGGTGGCACTGGCAGTGCTGTAGCCTTGGGACCCCCCTCTACCCCTTGCAATGGGGCAGTTTCACAGTGTGGTGTGGGGGGAGGCAAGACCCTGCCTCTCTTGCAGTTAGGGGGGGTAAAACAAGACACAATAAAAAAAACCCCATTTTTTTCCCAAACCATGAGAAATTAATTGAGACTTTCACACAGCGATTGGCATATTTAGGGAGGGACTGTGATTTCAAGCCATTCTCAGTGAAAACCTACAGCACCATCAATGGAAGTCGAGACCCACCTTCCTAGATCGACCAGGGACTGAAGGAGTGTTTCCTTCCTGTCTTGCTCCTCTTCTTCCACACCAGCCCTCCATCACCCTCCTCCCCAGTGCTGGTCCTATTCCCTTTGGGATTTGGCAGTATTTTCTTCCTCCTGTCAATGGCTTGGCAGAAACAGAAGATCCCCAGCCTTAACTGGAGACCCCCCAAAAGCAACAAGAAGTGTCCCCTGGGGTGGGAGGAATGTCACCCCAAGCAGTGGCCCTGCACAGTGCCTGGCTGGGCAGCACAGGCCATTTTGGGATGCCACGGCCGTGTGCCAACAGGATACCAGTCCTTGTCCATGCTGGGGTGGCTTTCTGGATCCAGGTTCCCTCTCTGAGGAGGGATGTGGGGCGCTGGGGACCGTAGAGGGAAGCAGGTTCCATCCTGTCCCCGTTGCCCTGCCCCAGGGCTCAGTACCCCAAGGTGAAGGAGCCGTTGGAAGTTTCAGTGTAGAAACAGGTGCTGTGGGAGGTGCTGGTGAGGCTGTAGGCAAAATACGCCACGGCCGAGCCCAGCGTCAGGCCCGTCATGTAGGACACGGTCATGGTGTTCCCTGTGGGAAGGGACACGAGGTGTCAGGGTGTTGTGGCCACACCACTTGGGGTTCCTGGGAGGACCCGGTCCTACCTGCCAGCTCCCGCTGCTCCGGGCTCACTTTGCCTGCGGCCAGGATCATGGGCACGCTGCCGAAGTAGCCGTTGGTGATGCCCATGAGGAGGGAGAAGATGCAGGGCCAGGCAGGGTGGCCGAAGGTGGGCTGCCCGTTGGGGTAGACGCACATGATGAAGAGGGGGATGAAGACCACACGGAGGCAGGAGTAGACGAGGAGGTGGGTTCCTCTCCAGTCGTAGGGCAGGGCAGCCAGGATCTGCAGCGAGGGGCAGAGGCTCTGTTGGGGGGTGAGGAGGCTGGGGAGGGCCCTGTGGTGCCCACAGTGGGGCAACAAGGAGATGACATGGTGGAAAGACCAACTGCTGTGGGCACTCAACCTTGGCCGTGCTGGTGAGCACCAGCCTCACACTGGTTGGACCCCCATGGGTGGAGATGCCCCTTGGTGGAGCCAAGTGCCTTAGAAAGGGGACAGCAAAGCAGGGCAGACCCCCACTGCGCTGGCTCTGGCCTCTCTCCTACCTTGCCAACGAAGTCGGAGAGGTTGAAGATGGCCATGATGAGGATGGGGAGCCATTCCCCCAGCGTGCAGTTGTGGATCTCTGACTCCAGCCCAGGGAAGAGGCACAGTGTGATGAAGTAGGTCATGGCAATGGAGAGCATGTAGGCCCAGATGAGGCGGGACACGACGTAGCGGTACAGCAGCATATCTGGCAGGGACAGACAGCACAACTCAGCCAAAACTGCAGCCCTACCCCCCTGCAGAGCCTGAGAGCCTTGTCTGATTCCCCCAGGGGTACCTTCCAAAGATGAGTTTGCCCCATGGTTTTGGGCACATTATTAGGAAAAGGATCATAGAATCAAAATGGTTTGGGATGGAAGGGACCGTTACAGATCAGCCAGTTCCAACCCCCTGCTATGGGCAGGGACACCTTCCCCTATCCCAGGTTGCTCCAAGCCCTGTCCAACCTGGCCTTGGACCCTTCCAGGGATGGGGAAGCCACAGCTTCTCTCGGCAACCTGTGCTAGGGCCTCCCCAACCCCACAGGAAAGAAGTTCTTGGTAATATCCAATCTAATCCCATTCTCTAGTCAGTTTAAAGCCATTTCCCCTTGTCCTGCTATTCCATGCCCTTTTCAAAAGTCCCTCTCCAGCCTTGGGGATGATCCTCCCCCCTAACTCTGGGTCACCAATCATTTATCCCACTCCACAGGCATNCTGCCTCTCTTGCAGTTAGGGGGGGTAAAACAAGACACAATAAAAAAACCCCCATTTTTTCCCAAACCATGAGAAATTAATTGAGACTTTCACACAGCGATTGGCATATTTAGGGAGGGACTGTGATTTCAAGCCATTCTCAGTGAAAACCTACAGCACCATCAATGGAAGTCGAGACCCACCTTCCTAGATCGACCAGGGACTGAAGGAGTGTTTCCTTCCTGTCTTGCTCCTCTTCTTCCACACCAGCCCTCCATCACCCTCCTCCCCAGTGCTGGTCCTATTCCCTTTGGGATTTGGCAGTATTTTCTTCCTCCTGTCAATGGCTTGGCAGAAACAGAAGATCCCCAGCCTTAACTGGAGACCCCCCAAAAGCAACAAGAAGTGTCCCCTGGGGTGGGAGGAATGTCACCCCAAGCAGTGGCCCTGCACAGTGCCTGGCTGGGCAGCACAGGCCATTTTGGGATGCCACGGCCGTGTGCCAACAGGATACCAGTCCTTGTCCATGCTGGGGTGGCTTTCTGGATCCAGGTTCCCTCTCTGAGGAGGGATGTGGGGCGCTGGGGACCGTAGAGGGAAGCAGGTTCCATCCTGTCCCCGTTGCCCTGCCCCAGGGCTCAGTACCCCAAGGTGAAGGAGCCGTTGGAAGTTTCAGTGTAGAAACAGGTGCTGTGGGAGGTGCTGGTGAGGCTGTAGGCAAAATACGCCACGGCCGAGCCCAGCGTCAGGCCCGTCATGTAGGACACGGTCATGGTGTTCCCTGTGGGAAGGGACACGAGGTGTCAGGGTGTTGTGGCCACACCACTTGGGGTTCCTGGGAGGACCCGGTCCTACCTGCCAGCTCCCGCTGCTCCGGGCTCACTTTGCCTGCGGCCAGGATCATGGGCACGCTGCCGAAGTAGCCGTTGGTGATGCCCATGAGGAGGGAGAAGATGCAGGGCCAGGCAGGGTGGCCGAAGGTGGGCTGCCCGTTGGGGTAGACGCACATGATGAAGAGGGGGATGAAGACCACACGGAGGCAGGAGTAGACGAGGAGGTGGGTTCCTCTCCAGTCGTAGGGCAGGGCAGCCAGGATCTGCAGCGAGGGGCAGAGGCTCTGTTGGGGGGTGAGGAGGCTGGGGAGGGCCCTGTGGTGCCCACAGTGGGGCAACAAGGAGATGACATGGTGGAAAGACCAACTGCTGTGGGCACTCAACCTTGGCCGTGCTGGTGAGCACCAGCCTCACACTGGTTGGACCCCCATGGGTGGAGATGCCCCTTGGTGGAGCCAAGTGCCTTAGAAAGGGGACAGCAAAGCAGGGCAGACCCCCACTGCGCTGGCTCTGGCCTCTCTCCTACCTTGCCAACGAAGTCGGAGAGGTTGAAGATGGCCATGATGAGGATGGGGAGCCATTCCCCCAGCGTGCAGTTGTGGATCTCTGACTCCAGCCCAGGGAAGAGGCACAGTGTGATGAAGTAGGTCATGGCAATGGAGAGCATGTAGGCCCAGATGAGGCGGGACACGACGTAGCGGTACAGCAGCATATCTGGCAGGGACAGACAGCACAACTCAGCCAAAACTGCAGCCCTACCCCCCTGCAGAGCCTGAGAGCCTTGTCTGATTCCCCCAGGGGTACCTTCCAAAGATGAGTTTGCCCCATGGTTTTGGGCACATTATTAGGAAAAGGATCATAGAATCAAAATGGTTTGGGATGGAAGGGACCGTTACAGATCAGCCAGTTCCAACCCCCTGCTATGGGCAGGGACACCTTCCCCTATCCCAGGTTGCTCCAAGCCCTGTCCAACCTGGCCTTGGACCCTTCCAGGGATGGGGAAGCCACAGCTTCTCTCGGCAACCTGTGCTAGGGCCTCCCCAACCCCACAGGAAAGAAGTTCTTGGTAATATCCAATCTAATCCCATTCTCTAGTCAGTTTAAAGCCATTTCCCCTTGTCCTGCTATTCCATGCCCTTTTCAAAAGTCCCTCTCCAGCCTTGGGGATGATCCTCCCCCCTAACTCTGGGTCACCAATCATTTATCCCACTCCACAGGCATGGCTTGTCCCCAAGCCCACCACTCACCTCGGAAGCTGGGCCAGCTCCTCTTGATCTTGGGCCGAGGGACATCGAAGCGCATGTAGGTGCCACTCCCAGCCAGCTCAGCTTCGGGGCCAGGGCTGCCCCGGGGGGAGCTCGGCTGCCCCTGCTCCCGGTTCTCCTGGATGAGGGGAGAGGGGACAGCAGTGCTGAGGTGCAGCGGTGCAGAACCCCAGGGGCCGGCAGGGAGACCCACCCTTGGCTTACAAATCGGACATCCTCAGAGGTGACGTCGTGGTGGACGCGGTAGCCGGTGCCGGGGTCGCCGGCCCCGCGGCTCTCGGGGAGGCCCTTGCGGGCACAGTCCGTGTAGTAACGCACGAAGCGCGTGCGCTTCACCAGGAGGTGCAGGATGAAGCACGTCAGCTCCATGCCGATGGAGATGAAGAAGAAGATAACCGTGTTCTCCTTCTCGTCCGACAGCAGCAGCTTGGTGAAGATGCGGCTGAGCGAGATGATGACCCCGGCAGTGCCTGGGGGTGTGGGAGAGCTGTCAGAGCTGGGCTGCCCTGAATCCCAGCTCAGGGGTCCCCATCCTCCCCCAGCGCGTGGATGTGATGCTTCCCAGTATGGAGGAGTCACCAGCAGTGATTTTGGGGTGATGAAGCTCCTGGCAGAAATCCCCACCCCCAGTTTGGCATGGCAGTGCAGGGACTTAAAAACCAGTGAACTGCCTGGTTTGCTGGGGAGCACCCTGGGGTGTCCCTGATCTGCTGGGAACCCAACTGGGCTGTGCTGGGGCCAGTGGGGACACAAGTGTGGCTCACTGGGGCCCCAGGAGAAGGTGCAAGTCCATGTGGTGGGATGTGGACGTGGTCAGTGGCTGTGGGTACTTACTCTCACCCGTCATCACTCCCTGCGTGTAGCGCTTGGGCAGCAGCCCCGTGTAGCCGTAGAAGCTGGATTGCTGCACTTCAGGAGAGAGGCACAGAGGGGAGAAGGAGGGATTGTTGCTGCAGCCGAAACTCCGGGGAGGGGGAAGAAACCCCAGAGGGAACCTGTGTGCTGTGGGTGTGCTGTGGTGTGTGCCAGCTGGGAGCTGCTCCTTCCAGCAGCCTCCTTGCCCCAAAAGCAGGAGGGCCCTTTTTCCCCTCCTTGGATGCTTCACTGTGTCTGCTCCCACCCAGAGTGGCCACCAGGTGTGAGGGCTTGGGATGCCACCATGGTGGCCCAGATCAGTGGTGTCAGTGACCAATGCATGGTTTGGTGCTGGTGCCCCTGGCTGGTCCCACAGTGCCTGGACAGAGGTGGAGGGGATGGAGCAGGGACCTGAGGGTTGTAGGGATCAGAGCAGGAGGTTGTCCCAAGAGACCACGGCTCAGGGGCTGTTTCCCACCCCTACCTGCCCTGTCCCAGCCCAGCTGCTCTCCCACATACCTGTGCAGCCAAAGGCCACCACCCCGACAGCCACCAGGTTGATGGCGTAGGCTTGTCTGCGGCTGAACAGCTCCAGCCACACGTCACAGATACTGACAAAGAGCAGGGGCCCCAGGGCAAAGAGGTAGCCTGTGGGGGAGAGACAGAGGTGGTGGCAGGGGGACAGCACGGGGACAGCACTGCCTGGGGGTGCAGGGACCCCACTCACCCACGGAGATGCGGGTGTGCAAGCTCAGCAGCTCCACCAGCGCGTTGTTGAGGATGACGGCCACCAGGGCCACCAGGATGTAGGTGAGGCTCATGTCAAAGACAATGGAGGTCCCTGCAGAGAGGCAGGTGATGGGGGGACAGGAGTTCAGCTCCCTTGGAAGTGGGATTGAGCTCTCTCCAGGTTTGGGGCATCAGGGAAGTGATGGCTGCTCCAGACCTACCTGGGTATTTATGGTGCAGGTAATCCACGTCGGTGATAAAGCTGTTGTAGGGCAGGAGAAATCCCACCCCAGCCAGCAGCATGGCAAAATAAATCCCATGGTATCTATCCTGGGGCTCGGGATCTTCAGAAACTGCCCCAAAAGAGGAAAAAAAGAGAACAAGACATGACAGTGGCACTGCTGGGGACCCACATCAGACCCCAGCTCTGATGCAATGAAATAGCTCAGCTCCCTTTAGATGTCCAAATAAACAGCCCCAGCTCTGAGAAGCTCCTTCCCTTAATAAAGGCACTTCAGTGGGAGACCCAGGAGGCAGGAAAACACCCAGGCTTTGGGGGGCTGGTGAGTTTTAACTGCAGCTAAACGAGCTGAGAGCCAGGCAGTGCAGGGAACAGCACAAGGCAAGGTGCAGGAAGGGTCGAGGTGGGTGTGGAGGTGGACAGGGCTGCCTCAGGATGTGGAGCAGGGCTGGGGTGAATCCCAGGAACATCCCTGAGCCCTGCATGGAGAAAGATGAAGCTGCAGGCTGGGGGTGAGCCTGGCAGGAGAACCAGGGCACTGAACCTCAACTCCTTGCCAGCCTGCAGAGCCCACTGTCACGGGATGTGCTGGTGGCTCACATGGGTACAAAAAGGGATGAAAAAAGGTACTGGGCAATTCAGGCTATTTGTGGCTATTAACCTATCCCAGGAAGCTCCTAAGTGGGTGGAAAACAGCAGGGATCCCGGCTCCTGGCTGTGGGTCAGGTGGGGCCGTGCCTGCCCTCACCTGGCTCCATGAAGGTGAGCACACCCTTGGCCTGGCTGCCCCGCTGCAGCTCGTCCTCCTCCAGCTGGTAGCTGTCGAAGCTGAAGCTCATCACCACGTTCCCCTCGGGTGTCGCCGCCGGGCTCAGCTCCTTGAAACGCTCGGCTCCCACTGAGCCCATCCTGGCCACCCTGAGAGGGAGGGAGAGCAGTGACACCCCCCGGCTGCACAGGTGGGGCTCCTGTGTCCCCCCCGGGTGATGTCAAGGGTCTGCAAGTGACAATGGCACATAGGTGGCCCTGAACCTTCTCCACCTCGCTGTAACACAGAGGTTCTGATGTTTTCTCCACCTGGAAAGATGATTTCCCCGGGGCAAATGGGATCCACCGACCTTCTGAGCAGAAGTTAGGCTTTGGGGTGGTGAGCAGAGCTTGTGGGGGACCCGCACGAGCCACCCCCGAGGCACAGCCTGGCTCAGCAGCTCCCTGGGATGCTCCCGAAGACAAATGCCACTGTGATTTCCAAAAGCAATTAGAGAAATTAATGGATGAAAAGCACTCACGGAAGGCGGCTGCGGGGAAGATCCCGGCAGCCTCGGGAAGCCCTCCCTCCCTGCAGGCAGCACTCGTGCTCTGCTTTGTGCCCTTTTCAGCATCTCCGGTGCCTGGGGCTGGGGCAGACACAGTCCTGCAGCTTTCAGGGAGAGGATGGGATGGGACCCTGCTTTTTTTCAGAGCTGCTTCTCTGGGGGATCATAGGCCAGCACAGAGAGACCCCAGCATCACACCTGAGAGGGTCCACACCGAATGCATCCCAAAATGAGCTCTCCAGATACCCGACATCCTCCAGTGACCCCACCAGAGCCACCCAAAACAGGGTTCATCCCTGTGGTTCAGCCCCAGGGGGCTCCTCTGAATTCCTTGCCTGTCCCCAGCCCACCTCCTGCAGATCTCCCTGGCATCCAGGGGTGGTGGTGGTGGTGAAAAAATCTCCTCCAAGGCAGTAGATTGAGTCAGGCAAGGGAGGAAAAATCAATGACAGTGATTTCTTTGGTCTCCCTGCCAGACATGGCGTTTGCAGGAGCAGAGAGGTTTTCCAGCTGCCAGGATGTATTGGATACTGGAGGGCCCTGAAGCGGGGGCAGACATGGTCTCTACAGACCCTGTGAGCTCCTGGAGCACAAAATGCTTCTCTTGCTGCAGGCACGGGTGCACAGGCACTGCCCCAGCTCTGAGGCTGTGCTGAGGTCACAGCACTGCTGGGGGACTGGGATGGGGTCCCCCTCCCCACACTGCGCTGGGTTTCACCCCAAGACCCCCATCCCAGAGCCCCGTGAGCAGAACAACTCTGCAGGGCATGTTGAGTTGGGGACACTGCTCCATCCTGCTGCTCCCGGAGGAGCTGCCTGCAATCCCCTTTACCCACCCCCTCCTGTGCCTGCTGCCACTCCGGGCAATAAAACCCAGGGGAAAGCATCTCCCGGGATGGCGGAAAGCCTGTTGCAGGGTTTTTCCATAGCAGGAATCCCAGCTGGAGGACATTCCAGCTGGAAAAGCCTCGTACGTACTGCGTGTGGCCCAAAGTTCCCGTGGCCAGGAGCAGAGCGGGATGCGGGATGCGCTGCACAGCCGCGACGCTGGACCAGCCTCCGGCGCTCTCCGCCTCGCTCCCCCGAGCATCCCTGCGCTGCCGTAAATTGGATTTTCTCCTCTCGCTGGATTTACATCCGTCTGTCCCTATGGATTTACACCCTGCCACCCCTGCGGGCCCGGTGTGGGAGGGGGAGCGTTTCTCCATCGCGGGCAGGGATGGGAGATCTCAGCCGAGAGGAGCCCTTGTCCCGCTGCCCCCCGGCTCTGCGTGACCCGCCGGCACCGCAGCCCCCCTGGTAGGGCACTAAAGCGGTTTTCGCTCTGGCAAAAGGGACCCCCGACATCTTGCCAGCGGCGAAGTTGTCATAAACGGGGGGAATTCTGTCCCCGGTCTGAAGGAGAAGCTCCTGGCCGGGCGGAGAGCGGGGATAGACACCGCCTATAGGGACTGTCTGTAGGTACTGGCTAGAGGTGCCTTAGCGGGATTTCGGAGGTCCGGAGCTAATTGCTAAGAGAGATTAATTAGGAAGAAAGCCCCGGTAATTTCATTCAGGGCATGAGCTTTTCAGGGACAGGGACACAGACCTGTGTAGGGTTTTGTCGTAAGAGGGGCTGATGGGATCAAGATGGATAGGACAGAGGGG
>VZTZ01000020.1:67859-104465 GCA_013400955.1 Drymodes brunneopygia
CCTGGCCGGGCGGAGAGCGGGGACCGCGGGGCCGCGCCCGGAGGATGCTCGGGGGGGAGCCGGAAGATGCTCGGTGGGGCCAGGGCGGGCAGGGGCTCGGGGCGGCGGCTTCCCCTCCTTTCCCCCGCTCCCCGGCGGTCCCGGCCGAGCACAACAGGTCGTGGCGGCTCTTACCTCGCTCCGCCGCGGCGGCTCTGCGGCACCGGCGCTGGCCCGCCCCGCTCAGCCCCGGCGGCCGCCGGCCCNGTCGTAAGAGGGGCTGATGGGATCAAGATGGATAGGACAGAGGGGTGGATGGACAGGAGAATGGATGGATGGATGGATGGATGGATGGATGGATGGATGGATGGATGGATGGATGGATGGATGGATGGATGGATTGCAGCTCTGGCTAGCAGAACACAGCAACTCCCCAGCTTTTTGAGGAAACAGCCAAGACGGTCTGTGCTCCCCTCCAAAACCAGGGAGTGGAAGCAGAGGAGGAAGGGAACCAGTGTGGATATTCATCCAGGGAGAAAACATGTGTCCCCAAGGCAGGTGATGCAGGCAGGCACCCCATGGGCGTCCCCCCCCCTCCTGGGCTGGGTGAGCCGGCCCAGGCTGCCGGATTTGATGCTATCAAGTTTTCTCCAGGAGCAGCAAGGCACAGAGTGGGGACTCAGCAGGTGCCCCCTTCCAGCGAACTGGGTGAGAGCCCCGGGGCACCATCCCTTGCTGGGCTCTCCCCTGGGAGTGTGTGAGGAGGGAGGCAGCGGGAAGGAGAGGAGCCATTCCCTGCACCGCGCCGGGCTGTGAATTACAATCTCCTCGCAGTCAATAAATGCTGCGTTGTGTAAATCAGCGCGCGGGGCCGGGGCTGCGCTGCTGCTGCTGCTGCTGCTGCTGCTGCTGCCAGAGGAAATTAGAGACACAGCCGCCTGTGCCGCCCTTCAGGCGGGAGCGGGGCTGGGGAAAGGATCTCCTGCAAATTCATCACAAGGAAGAAAACAGGCCAGGTGGAAATTTCCTTCTCTTCTCCTTGGCTGAAATAGCCGGATTTTGGCTCAAAGCGCACCCGACTGCTGTGCCAAGCACAGCCTGGAGCCGGCGCTCAGCCTTCCCTGCTCCCCTCTGGGCCGAGCACCTGCACAGCTCGGCCCTCTGGTGCAAAGGGGGATTTTTTTGGGCTGTTTGCTTTGGTAGGTTTGTTCAGCTCCAATTTCATAGCGCCATGGTAAAATCTCAAAGCACCTCACTCCCCTTGGGTCACACACCCTTGCTCTACACCAGACTCCATCACCCTCTTCCAGGAACCTTGGAAATGTGGAAAAAAAAGGGGGGTGAGTGTGGTGGGGGTTCCCTGGTCGTGTCTGCCTGGTTGGCACCCAGACAGTGAGAGTGCTCCATGAAAAGAGCAGGATGAGCTGGAGCATATGTGCACCCGCCTTTTCCCGGCGCTCGCCAGGCAGCATTACTCACCACGGGGATTCCCCCCAGGAGCTGGCTCTCCCCTTTCCAAAGCCCCAGGAATAGAACCAGGGCTGGTCCTTTAAAGACAACCAAGCTGAGGGGAGCATCTCAGCTCCCAAATGGATGTGGTGCTCTCCGAGCAGCAGCCAAACACCTGGTGGCAAAGATGAAGGCCCTGAGTTTTAGCAACCTCTCTAAAATCACACCATCAAAATATTCCCATTCCAGGGGACAAAGGGGGCTCCTTTCAACTACTCCTGTTATGGGTGTGACAGAGCCATGCTGAGACACCCAAGGAAGCTGCTAAAGCTTGGAGCACACAGGGAGATGAATCCATCAGGGTGAACTTCTCTGGATGCTTTCTCTGTGCTTTCCCCACCCCCATGGGCAGTGTTAGACATAAACAACCCTGTCCCCCCCCTCCCAAAATGCCCAAGGTACCCCCTGAGCTGCCTCTGCCTGACAAGGGGATGGGGGTCCCATGGGCTGAGCTCTCCTGGAGTTTTGCTGGGCTCTTCAATTTTTTAAGCTGGCCCTGAATAATTCAGCTTCCACATAGCTGGCTCAAGGTTGGCGAGCTCAGATGCTCCTTGGGTTTCTGCTTGACCCACTTTAACAGCCAGGGAAACCAGCCAGGCTGGTGCTCCTGGTCCCTGTGGCATGAGGGACATCCCTTACACACAGCCCCAGCCTGGAGTCCTTCCCCCAAATCCAACAGCCTCATCCCTCACCCACACTGCAGATTTTTAGGGGTATTTTTTCCTTCTCCCCTTCTGCTGCCCCTCCCTGCTGTCCCACGGCTCCCAGCACGAGTGGGTGCATCCCAAAGGTGTTTGCAGGATTACAAGGAGGGATTTGCTGGGCTCCATGAGCCAGCCAACACCCTGTGGCCTCCTTGCCATGGCTCCTTGCTATGCAGAGCCTCACCTCACTCCTCAGGAGCCTGGATGAGCATTGACTAATCCTGCCGGCAGAATAAGAAGCTGCTGATTCATTTGGCTCCAAGATGCTGGATTAGGACCATCTCCAGAAATGTCCTGTATTGTTGGTTTTTTTTCCTTGCCCTTCCAGCCGAGTCAGGTTTTATTAATCAATGCTGTTGCAGAGGGGAGAAGAAGGAGAGACCTTTCAGTTGTCTGCACACCAAAAACCTCGAGCCAAGGCTTTCAGCTCTTGGGGACCATGGGAGGGGCTGTCCCTACTGTCCCCATCCCTGTGGGCACAGCCATGAGCCATCCCCCGGTTAAGGAGCTCCATGCTCACCCTGCCAGGCTGCCCTGGTTATTCCCAGCCCAATGGGTGTCCCCTCTGCACCAGCTGGGGTGGGTGACACTGAGGGGGGAGGCAGGCAAAGGGATGAAACATCTGCACCCCCCTTCCCACACCCCCTCGCTCAGTGCTCCCTGGAGCGCTGCAGATCCATCTTTTCCGCTTCACGGGAGGAGGAGAAGGCCTTTCTCAAGCCTGCAATCCCCTCTTGGAAAAGCTCCTTTAAATAGCCTTGCATCCTCTGCATCCTTGCCCGGGGTCTGCTCCCAACGCCGGCTGAGCCGAGCCGAGCCGAGCCGTGCCAGCTCCAGGAGCATCCTCGGCATCCGAGGCTGCGCACGGAGACGGCGGGGATTAATCAGGGATGGCGCCTCTTGGCCAGAGTCACACTTGGGGGATTACTGGGGCCTGCAAGGAGCTGGGAGTAGCCAGGGAATTTGTTCAGTGCAAGTGGAGGGGTTTGTCACAATCCGATTGCAGGCGAACAGAAATCCCCAGTGCTGGCAGGAGCTCAGCGCTGGAGGCCGCAGGGATTAACTGGTTTTTGCCCAAGCTTTGCAGCAAGGCTGGGGTGGGAGGAGATGCTCTAAAGCCCAAAGCTCCGAGTTTAAAACCTCCAGGGAGATGCAGGGGTGGAGCTGAGGATCAGGTTTGGGGCACCTAAGCCTCGTCCCAAGGCCAAGAACCAAATTCTTTCACGTGGATGCCCCAATTCTCCTGCAAGGCATTACTCTGCATCCCTCCTGCCCTCAAACCAGCCTGGGAGAGCTGGAGAAACCCTGGGAGGATACCCATGGCCTTTGCATTCCCCTCGCTCCTCTTTGTTGGAACAGATTTGCATCCATCACTAATTAATCCAAGATGAGCTCCTAATTCAGCTCCTTGATTGCAACTTTGCATAATTGCTGCACGCACAGGCAGAGTGGCAGGACGGGATAAAAAAAGGAGACAATCAGTGGTGGGCGTGGAGGAAACAAGGCCGGGAAGGGCCGGCTCAGCTCGCTCCCACTCACCGGGCTATTTACAGACACAGGTTGAGGGAGATTTATCTCTGGAAGGAGAAAATGGTGACAGTCACCCTTGGAGGGGTTGTTTCCCCCCTGTGCTGTGCTCACAAAGGGCCTCCCCAGCAGCCACAAAACCTTCAGGCAGTGAGCAAACCAGGAATCACAAACCAAGCCTTTTTGCTAATCCTGACATTGCTGCCATCCTCTCCAATCTCCCCTTTCCCCAGTGTCCCAGCACTGTCTGAAGGTTTCAGAGTGAACCTTCCACCAAGGTGAGCAGGGCAAATACATCCCCCTGAGCCAGACTCCAGGCTTCTCACCCAGGCACATCACACCCCGTGTCTGTAAAAGCTGTTAATCCCCCAAAACAAAGCCCAGAGGCTGCTCTAGGGAAGACAAACCCACAGCAGAGAATCACAGAATCACCAGGTTGGAAGAGACCTTTAAGATCATCGAGTCCAACCCATGCCCCAACACCTCAATTCAACCCTGGCACCGAGTGCCACATCCAATCTTTTTTTAAACACATCCAGGGATGGTGACTCCACCACCTCCCCGGGCAGACAATTCCAGTATTTTACCACTCTTTCTGTAAAAAACTTTTTCCTAATATCCACCCTACATTTCCCCTGGAGCAGCACGAGGGAGGTCAGGCAGTGTGGTGAGGGTGAGCTGACCTCAGCCCACAAACAGTGGGAAAAGCCCTGCTTTTCCTGCCAGTGATGCCCAAGCCATTCCCACGAGGCTCCAGCGGGCAGCTGGGCACCTGCTGCCACACAGGATCGATTGTGTGAGCACAAATAACGCTGATACCGGTTCAGGGGTCATTTTACCACCTTCCTCTCCCTTCTCCCCTCACCTCCCACCCACAGCCACCCCCCTCTCCCAGCGAACACCTCCACGCACCCCGAAATGTGAGCGACAGGGCAGCAAACAGCGGCGGACAGGACAGGTCAGCCTGGAGCTCCCCATTCACGGCCCGCCCTGAGAAAAGAAAAGCTACTTTCAGCTCAGGCCTTTTCTCCGGAAAAATGCAGCTCCCAGAGCAGAGGCCCCTTGGCTGGCCCCACGGTGGGGGTGGGAAGGGGGGTTTGGGCAGCCGGGCTGGCCCCACCACCCCTCTTAATCAGCCGGGGCATGCATGGAGCCTAAAGCTGTGGCGAAGATTTGGGCGCTATTGACACACACGGAGCATTAAACGCCTTACGGGGGATTTGCATAAGCTCGGGGAGGGAGGAAGAGCGAGGAGAAAAGTGTCGACAATGGGAAAGTAAATGCATTAAAGTGCTTAGGGGGGAAAAAAAATCTGATAAAGGAATAAACCAGTTAAGGGAATATATTACTCATAGCCCCGTTATTCAAATCCTGCCTTATAGGAAATCCTCTTAAAGCGATCACCTGATTGTGTGTTAAATTCCTAATTGAATAATAAAGGAATTATGTATTTCTTCCATAATGGCACCAAAGATGGGAGTCCATAAGGATGCTCGGTGAGGGGGGAGCTGGTGGCAGAGGAGAGGAGGGGAGAGGGGTTTGGGGCAGCAGCAGCATCCAAGAGATGTGATGGGAGATGTGGGAGTTGGGAGGGATGGAAGGGGAAAGTTGCAGGGCTGAGTGCCTTTGGGTAGTGGAGAGCTTTGCTGGGACGGGTTTAGGAATGATGGTGCCTGGAGGGAGAAAGAGTTGATGGAAATCCAGGGCTCCTCCAGCAACCCTGGTGCAAGAGCAGAGAGGAGACACCAAACTGCCCTGGAGCTGCTGGGAGCAACTGCAGCCCCGCAAGATCCTGGCAAAGGGAACTTCGGGGGGGTTACTGCAGCTCCTGAAGCTGCCGAGGAGCAGAGGGAGGGCCCATGCCCAGCCCTGGATGCTGCAGGAGAGGCTCAGCCCCTGCTGCCCCCTCCGTTCCCCAGCCAGGGCTCAGGGCGATGCCTCTCCTGATGCTGCTGCCCTTCCCCCACCTCCGTGCTATAAATAAGATGCAAAAATAGGAGAGAGAGAAAAAAAATAAAATAAGAAAGGAGCACATCACCTGGCACTCAGGAGGTGAGGGAGAACAGCAGGACTGACATGCACCAAACCCTCAGACTGTGCAAGGAGGGTGGGGGTGGGAATGGGGGGGAGAAACAAAAGAGCCAAAAATAGCCCAGGGAGCTGCTTTCTTCCCGGAGATCATTTTTTTCCCCTACCCAGCTGTTTCATTTAATAAACAGGATTATTTATTTATTTATGTCTCCCTCTCTTTACTCCACTTTTTACTTATGTTTTTTATTTAGTCAACGCCACTTTACCCGTCCTCACGTCTCCTTTAAATGCAAGGTAAAAACCAAAACAAAATACCCAAAACCAAGGAAAAAAAAACCTGGAAACAGCAGCCTTGATGCCTCCAGCAATGCCTTGCGTTGCTACAGCTCTTTACAGGTAATTGAATATCCCTGAGTTGCGCCTGCTAATGCAAACTCCGATATCAATAAGTGGCAGCGGTGAGGGCAGAGGCAGCAGCTGAGAAAACAAAGCAGCAGCGCCCAGCAAGCCTCAGCCAAGCTCCAGGCTGCCAGAGGCTTTTTATTAGGCAGGACTGGTTTGTCAGAGCCAGGCTGAGGTCCCAGTCCAGGGCGAGTGTGGGAGCTGGAAGGAAAGCAGGGTTTGCAGGGAGGTGGGTCTGGAGTTCTCCTCAGGGAACTGACCCAAGCCAAGCTTGTGCACGGCAGGGGGGGCAAAGCCCCCCAGTTCCCAGGGGACACCCCCGAGCAGCTCCAGCCACCCCGAGGAGCTCACAGGTTTGCTCTGCTCACATCCCCAGCAGCGCCCGTGCCTCCTCCTCCATCCCACATCCTCCAGCAGCAGCCGGGGAAATCAGGGATGACAGGAGCAGTTCATTTGAGCCTGCAGAGGCCATCTTCCCGTGCATGTGTTGTTTTGTTTCCAAATAGACTTTTAATAACGAATTTCGGATGGCAAAGAGGAAAAGCTTCGTCCTGACCTCTTGAAATGCAAATTGCCTTTCACCCTGGGAGAGATGAAAGGCTGTTTCCTATCTCAAACGCTAAAAGGGGGTGAGATAACGTCCCTGCCTCTGTCTCACGGCTTTCATTTCCGAAATTGTTTTCGGGTGAGGAGAGATGCTCCGCATGATTTCACTGTGCTTGGTGCTCACACAGAGCAGGGGGATGCTCAGGGGACACCTGGAGCAGAGCCCCCTGTGCCCTGATGGTGCAGAGGGAGGGGACACAGCCCGGGCTCTGCATTTCCCTTCACACCAGCCCTGCTCCAGGCCTCAGCCAACAGTCGAGGTTGTGGGGCCAGGTGAAGCCCAGAGCTCTGCCCTCCCCTGCCAGAATTTAGTTTTTGGGCCCAATTCCAAAAGCTGCAGCATTATTTGCTCAGGAAAACATAGCAGAGCAGTGGCACAGCTAAAGCCAGACCCACTCTGTTCTGCCCCCACCACAGTCCCCCCATCCCAGCATGGCTGGAACAAGCTCCAGGCAGAGCTTGTGGCACACACAGCACCCCCTGCCTCCCCCAGCAGTTTTGGCTCAGGGGCTGGGTGAGGACAAACACAAAAAACCCCAGTATTTTTTCCCCATTTCATGTTTTGCTCTGGGTGAAGGAGCACAAGTGCAAGGCAGGTGCCCTCAGCACGCACAGAAGGTGCTGCAGAGCTGCTGAAGAAGTGGATGAGGGATTTTATGGGAGTAAACAAGGGAAGGAGCATGGATGCACCAAGGGGAAAAAGGCTGGGATACTGCCAGCAAAAGAGCAGGGAGGTTATGGGAGGAAAAAGACTGGGATGCTGCTGAGGAACATGCAAGGATGCTCTGGAGATGCTCCCAGGGAAGGAGCAGGGATACTTCCAGGAGGGGAAGGAAAGAACATGGGTGTTCCAGGAAAAGAAGATTGGGATGGTCCCAGGGAAGGGAAGAAAGAACATGGATGCTCTGGGGACTGAAGGCTGGGATGGCACAGGGACACTCTGTGGCCCCAGGTCCCTGCTCCTCCGTCCAGCAGCTGCACAACAGCAGAGCACAGCCCCCCATGCTGGCCCCCAGAAGCCTTCCTTTCACCAGCCACAGGCCCATCCCTCTGCCTGCCCTCCACAGATAAAATAATTATCAGCCCTGATCTGGAGCTGCTGAGGAACAGGGGCTGACATGCCCAGGAGGGCTCTGCCAGTGTCACCAGCAGGGAGGAGGGGACAGCAGAGACAAGGGAGATGCTGAGAAGGTACACACCAGGCTGGCACCCAGAAGTGACTCTGTACCCACTGTGTGGACAGGCGGATCTGATCACACAGACACACCCTGCATCACTTGGTGCTCCCCAGACTACACTTGTGGAGAAACAAGGCTCTCTCCCAGGGCCTTCTTTGCCCCTGTAAAACAGCATCCAGAATATCAAAATAGTGCCCAAACCCTCTAGCTCACCTGGATTTACCCAGACACAGCAATCTCCAATCCTTTATTATCATCTGTAACTTAGTAAAACTCTCTGCTAAAAACCCAACCCAAAACATAACCCAGTGCTGGAGGAGCCAGCATCAGCAGCCCTCAGCTCCAGCAAGCTGGGCACAACGCCCTCATTAGCTCACAGTGCATCATTAATTAGCCAAATAAGCCTCTGCCAAGGGCCTGTCTGAGACTTGAGTGGGTTGGATGTGGCACGGGAGAGGTGAATGCTCAGGCATTAGCTGAGAGTGGGTGATGCAGAGAGGGACAAGCTGCTCCCAAGCCTGGGTAGGATCAGAGAAGTGCTGGTGCTCACCTCTGGCTGCTGGACCCCCAACACCACCCCAGCATCTCCTTTCTGCCCACGGGCTCTAAAAATGAGTGATGCTGCATCCACCTTGCAAACCAGCCAGCCAGGGGCAGTGTGAGCTGCTCTGCCTGGTTCCTCACTCCTTCCTCTGCTCCCAGCAGTGTGTTCAGCTCAGCCACAGCCCAAGTGGGGCTGCTCACACCAGGATTGTGCTTCTGCTCAGTTGTTTTCATCTTGGACTCAAGTCCTGCGTAGTGAAGTGTGTCAGGGCCTGAGCACTGGGCAGATCATCACAGCTAAACCCAAAAGCCTACTCAGTACCAAGAGAAAGCGAGGAGGAACAGAGGCACAAGTCCATGTTTACCTTGTAGTAAGATAAATAATTGGAGATGGGATTGCTCAGTCCCTTCCCTGGAAACTCCTGCTCAGTGGACCAAACTCAGTACCAGCAGGCAGATGTGAAACTGCTGACCTGAAAGCAACCACGCTGCCTGTTTCAGGGCTGGGTAGGATAGGACCCACTGTTCACAATGTTTCCCATGCTTACTGGAGAATATTCTGCTTTGCTCCCCTAGGGCAGGAGCAGAGTTGGACCACCCAAAGCATCAGGGGGTCTGGATGACTCTATCCACCTGGGACATAGGGGAGTTGTTGGCATCACCACAGCAGATGGAACCCAGTGCCACTTCCTGACTCCACCAGCAGCTCCCCTCAGATCTTCAGTGTGCTCCAGGCAGGAGACAGGGAAACATCACCCGCAGCCGAGCGAACAGTTTAGAGACACTCATCTGAGCTAACACAGCCTATTTCGCCTGGAGCAAAGGGAGGCACAAAGGAGCAGCAGCGACAGGGCAGCATTGCCCTCCAGAGCTGGATCAGGGGAGGCGGCGCCTGCAGCTCCTCAGCCTCGCCTCGCCGTGAGACAGCCACGCAGGAGAACAGGGAGAGTCTCATCCTCATCTCATCCTCACCTCATCCTCGCGTGCTCCAACGCTGCCAGCGAGAGCAGAAAGGCTTTTGCTCCTCTTGTCCACCCCAATCAAAGCTCTCGTCGCTGCTTTGCAGGGGGAAGGATACAGAGGCAGGAGCTGCCTCCTCTCCCATCTGCAAGGGCTCACTCCACGTCTTCCTCCAGGGCTTGAATGCGAGAAGCAACAAGCCTGGAGCGACAGCACAGGGAGCGGGCTGGATATGAAAGCACTGCTTGAAATGCATCCCATGGAAAAAAAGGAATAAAGGCACTTATCAAACTCACCTGAGCAGCATGAGAAAAATACACAAATGCAAGTCCTGGGAAGAGCAGCTTTAAGGAGGAACAAGAGGGAAAATTACATTTGCAAGCAAAATGTGCCAAGAAAATCTCAGCTTGTCCTTTCCCACTCCCTGCAAAGCCCAAGCTGACAGTGCCTGTGGAGAGCAGCTACAAAGCACAGCTGAGACCGAGGGCTCATAACTGCTGCTGTTTTGGTTTGGGCCATGTAGCATCACCCTGATCTTATCCAGTCCCATCTCCAAGTAGCAAACAAAAGGAAGAAGACACAGAATACTTATCACAACACAGATTTAATTTCTTAGGCAGTTATAAAATTACAAAGAGCGACGGGCTAGCAGTGAGAGCCAGACACTTGGTGAGGTGGAATGTTAGACAGATTTTTTTCCACTTATCGACACAGATACCAAACAGTCAGTGAGCACTGCAGGATGCAGGGTTTTCTCCAGGTAAGGAAGCAAATGCAAGAGCAAATAGATCTAGGGCTGAGTCAACGCCCCACAGAAACCCAGAGCTCCAGGTTTGGGGAGAACTCCCCATTCCTGAGCTGGACACATGCAGGGTCCCTGCAGCCACATGGCCAAAGCCACAGCACTGACACCTGTAACGAGCACAAGGGCAGCTGTTTGCAAGCCAGAATCACAACTTCTTGCCCGTTATTTTCAAAGCAGTGTAAGATGAGATTTGCCAGTCGGAAGAGCTTTAAAATGAAGGCATGTCATGATTAGAAAAATAGGAATTTGCTGAATTCCTTTGGTTGTACAACTGGAATCTGAAAGGATTTATTTACAGTCAGAGCCATGCTTTCTTCATTGCAAGCCTTTCGCAGGCCAGCAGATTCCAGGGAAAGAAAGGCCTGCTCTGCACATGTGGAGAAGACACTCGGGCCTTGCTCTCAGATATTAACAGGTTAAATAAAGTTGACTGTTAGCCAGGACAGCTGGAGCACAGAACAAAACTTCCCAAACCTCTGCAGTGATTAATCCCCAGCAACGCTTTGGACAAAGACTCCTGTCGCTCTGCAAACAGCAGTGGAGCATCTGCACATGCCTGTGGGGTACTGAACAGCTCAGCAACCCACAGGGAAAGAAATTCTACTGTCCTACTGCATGCTGCTTGGTGCTAATGCCATTATTGGAGCCAAGAAAGCACAGCATGGGACCCAACAGTGCTGTGCTTGGGCTCAGTGCTAACCCAGCCCAGGGCTCCTCTGCTCACTCCTCCCTTTTCACTATTCCACACAGGTCAGACCAAGTTTCCTCTGTGCAGACACCTGTCACTGCATTAAAGGTCTTCTCAGGTATTTATTTGCATTTGGGCAGACTTGAAAAGCCACCAGCTCCACCCCCACCCTCTGCAAAACACAGAGCCAAGAAACTGGCCGTGCAGGACCCAGAGCAGCAAGGTACAAGCACACACCTGATCCCAGAGGGAGAGCTCGTGCCAATGTCTTGTTCAACAGGGCATCAGAACAAACAGCTTTTGCCAACCTCTTGATGCTTTTTGCTTTCTACTTCCTCCTCCTCCTCTGCCAGGCCCTGCCTTTTAACTGCAAGATTCGTATCTATCACTTGTATTTTGGAAACAGTGACATAAGAAGAGACCAGGGCAGATAAAAGCTCTCTGCCTCAGAACTTGAAATACAGAGTAAACAGACAGATGTCGAGACAGCAGCCGAGGACCTGCACTCGCTGCCCATTTGCACATCAAGAGAAACAGCTCCTTCCCTACGGTACTCACTGGGAACTGATCCCACTGCAAGCTAAGACCTGAGTTTAGGATTCCAAGTTTTTCAGTGTTCCCCCCTCCCCAGCTTTGGTTGTTTCAGCTCTCTGCCTCAACCCTCCACTGAGTTAGAAGCTATCAAGAAGTGCAGCCCACACGGAGAGAGAGACAGACTGTACAGAACAAACACTGTCCTTCCAGGGAAGGTCAGTCTGAACTGAGAGGGGCTGCACAGGTGTTCCCATATCCTGTGACCAGGAGCTCGTGGCCACAGCACGGGGAGCCTCCTTGGCTCACCCTGGGTCTGTCAGAGAATCAGAACAGAAATGTTTAGACACCACCTGATTCACAGAGAACAACAGTGCAATCACATGCTCCACACTCAGGTGAGGATGCAGCTGCAAACAGCATTTCTGGTTATGTTTAAAGAAAAAAAAAATAGAACATCTTTGTGTCACTGGGATAAACCCCCAACCTGAAAGGCTTCAAACTTTGGTAGCACACCACAACAGGGTGGTTACTGAGGGCCTAAGACCATCACAGGGAAATTACATCAGTCATGTTTTATCTGGAAAAAAGTTTATATCCTCATGCAATGAACTTAAGACAAACTACTGTCACCACTCTTAAATACACAGCCAGTGGGGACCAGAAACAACCTGCTCCACCCTATTAGCTGGTCACCAACCTCAGAACATTAATATTTTTGCCCTATAAAAAGACTTTCCCAGTTACAACAGCAAGAAGATACTTTAAACTGGCTTTCAGCTTCTATTTAAGAGTGAACCAAGTAGGGCACAGCAATTCCACAGTGTGTGGCTCAGGAGCAGGAACACACTACAGCATATGGAAGACACAAATACAGTGAATAGGGGATCTCCAACTCACCTGTGGAAAATAAGGTATGAAAATTAAGAAGGTAATAAAATTAGTACAATAAACGTCTTCCATTTTTAACAGTAAAGTTAGTAATTACATTTAGGGGTGCAACGTGGCCTTTGTTACACTCAAGAGTTGTAGAACTTGTGTGCTTAGCAGAGCTGTGTTGCTGGTGCATGTTTACTGCTAACTGTGCTTGTGGAGTCCAGGCCAAGCCTCCAAGGATGTTATCAGGAATGTAACCAGCTTTAGTCTGGAATGAGCAGACATCTCCTGGGTGGTTCAGTGTGCCAGCAAAGCTCACCGAGCTTATATTCACTTCAAGACTTGTATTTCACTCAGCAGCTCGGAACATCACAGCAAAGCTGAGAGCAGTAAAGCAGAAAAGAAATAAATAACTGCAGACCATGGAATTGAGTTGTCAGCCAGACCTTAAAGTCAAGAGCCTAAGTGAGATTTCAGCATGACTCAGGGGTTTGCTGTCAATGTGCTGGGTTCTGGAGAGGACACCACAAGCCACTCCAACCAACTACTCAAGGGTTTGCAGTGAATAAACAAGCCTGACCCCTTCTCTCCCACACACACCTGTGTACAAACACTTTCCACTGTCACAGATCCACAACAGCCTCCCTGACAGAGCTCTCCTGGCAGGGGCTGCCACCTTCTTTGTACTTGTAGAGGCAGGGGAATCCCAGCTGCCCACACAGGGCTGTGGGGACAGAGCCCACTGCCTGCTACTGCTCCAGAGAACACTTGTTCATGGTACTGAATCCTAAAAGAACAGCACTGCCTAGTTGTGGTAGGGAGTTCACACATAGCTGGAACACTCAGCCTCTGTCCTCCTCTCAAGATCTGCAATTTCCTTGCCTCTTTTTATATTTACTTCTTTGCAAGCAGTCAGCAGAGGGAAAGGAAACAACCCACATTGCTACACAGAAGGCAAAGCAGGCTCGTTTTGGCAAAGGAAAGTAACACTCACCAAGTACTTCACTAATCACTTGCTCAATAACTGTTATCCAAGACTTAAGAGAAGGCACATTACAACCCTAAAAATAGTCTGCAGCACTGCTCAGCCTTGGAAAGCCCTAGACAGTGTCAGGGCAGTTAAGGATTTACTCCAAAACTGCCAAAGAAACAACCAGTCCTTGAGTGTATCATAAGAGGTATTCTGATGAGTAGGGAAATGGAAAAAAAAAACCACAAAGAAAAGAAAAGCATTGTTATGTAGCAGAAGAGAATCCAGAAGTAAATTAAATTTTCAAAATCATTTATATTTACATCAGCATCTGAAAAAAAAATCAAGAACTTCCACTATTAGAGCAGTACACTCAGACCCAGACTGAGAAGAAGCAGGAATTGAGAGCCTTCTAGCAGGAAACTTTAAGGCTGTTTATAGAGTGGGGCTGCCAAACTCTACAGAGACTTCCCTCCAGCCTGACAGAATCCTTGCTTTGGATAATTTAAAAAAGTATAAAAAAGGGTTATTGCTACTCTGCCAAGAAAATAGGACAATCTACAGGAAAGAAAGAAAGTGCACTCCAAGTCTTTTCTCAAAACCCACAAGCTTATCAGCCACTACAGGCTACAGACAGCCAAGTACCAAAGGTGTACAGACAAGATTCTCTACCAATCCTTCCCTCAATTCTAGCTTTTCTTCCTGCAGCAATTCCTTTCCTTCCCTGTAAAGGCACTTTCTATATTCTATATCCTTACGCAGGGAAACACTTCCAGTTGTCCATCCCAACAAACAGAACAGTCCCACAAATACACAACATTCAGAAGGAATTTTAATTAACAAAATGGTCCAGGATAGGGAAGGGAGAACCCAAAAAAAACAGGCCATTGCATTTGAAAGGTTGCATGTGTCAGTCACTAGGTATGCCTGCAAGCCCATGCACAGGAAACCATTTGGACCTTTGTCAGTGCAGAACTAGTCTCAGCTTCCAGAACCACTTCTCTACTCCTTCCTTATATAGGCTAAATATTATATACATATATAAAAAAAATACAAACTTGAGTTTGTTATAAAGTGGCTTCTCTCTCTCTCTCCCTCCTATGCTTGCTTGGCACATGAACGCATGCAAAGCTAAGTAGGCTCTGAGGGCTGCACAAACAGCAGGTTTTGGCAACAAAAAAAAAATAAACACAGCTAAAATAGATAAGCAAGATTAAAAGCCACTGAATTGAAAACCATATATTTTTCCAATTGTATAGAATTAGAACTACAGCTATGACTTAAAACTGTAAGAGTCTGTCATCCTCTCTCCCAACTCATGTCAAAGTTCATAGCAGCATAACACGAGATTCCTCAAGAAACGTCAAGCCAGTGTTCTCTGCTTCAGGAGTGAGTTCACAGGTCCAAGTTTAGTCTGTCCGAAGGATCATGGGGGGATGCTCACTGTCTTCGTCCAATCTAAGTGAGTTGGTTTCATCTTCCAGGCAAGCTCCACCCACAGCACCCAGGTCATCCGTATAGGCTGGAGAGAAAGGAACAAGGAGTTGGGGAATCAGCAGCAACAAACTAAGGCTTGGATCCAGAGTGAATGAGTAGAGCTGAAGTACCAGGCATTGAAATAGTTTCACTACCACCCTATGTTTGTTTTTATCATGACTCTTTCATGACTGTGTTTCTCCAAGCCAAGAGCAGTTCATGGTCAAAATTAAACTCCTGTGTGTATGCAATGCATACTGGAGCTCTGGACAGACTGATGTTTTCAGTCTCCACTGATGCAGTGCAGTACAGATGTGCTGTGTGCTGACTATCCTCCCTTTGTAGCGAGGCACTAACCTGGGTGCCAGACATGGCAAAAGCTCCACTGACTTGGAGAGCTGCAGCATTAACCAAGTTCTCATCCTCTTGATTTAACAGAGCAGTGAATCAGGCTAAAAGGTCGCTGTTCCCATAAAGGAACAATAGCAGCATTTATCAACTTTCATAAAATTTTTTTTTTAAAAAGGGAGCAGGGCTATAATTCAGATGCTTTGCACAAGGTCTGGGTGCAGAACTGCCTCAAGAACCACGTGGCGAGTACTGAAACTACCACTACAGCAACCAACCACAACTCAAGACAAAACTCTACTCAGAAAGCAGCAAAGACAAGTGCTCCAGATCTACAGAAAGCTACTGCACAGCACGAGTGCTCTTTTCCTACTGCTCACCGAGGCTCCACCTCACACGCGCGGTTACGCAAAGCTCGGTGCAGACGTGGACCAGCTCACGCAGCCATCTAGAAGGAAGCAACAGGCAGAGGTGCTCCCTGCCCCATTCCCAGCCTTCTCCTTACCATGCCTGGTGGGTGAGGAAGGCACATATGTACCTTTAGTCACAGCAGCGCTGTATGTCTGCGCTACCAGCGGCCGGTCGTGCGATGCGGACTCCAGGATTTCGTTGGCGGGCTCCATGCTGCCATCGAGCCTGCCAGGGAGAGAGGGGTGAGCTGGAGAGGTGACCTGCCTGGGCACAGGGCAGCTTGAGCTGGCAGCTACAGGAAAATATTTCATCTGATGTGCAGGAATAATGTATAGAGAAATGCAACAGCAGGAACTTGGTCCTTCCATTCCAGAGGCCTGGCTAGAAAGCACCTGACAACACTTGGTATTTCTCTAAAGACTCATCAGCACCACGTTTGCTTCTGACACAGCACCAGGATCTAAATCCTAGCAGCTCATAGTAAGAAAAGAAGACTCAAAGGAAGACTGCATGATTAAAAAAACCCATTCCAATCAGCAATATTATAGGTTATCTTGAGGTCTGTCACAACAGAAGGGGTTGCTTCATACACAGATATTAGAAAACCCTCTAGAGAAAGCATTAGAGCATTTCAAAGATTAACAACTTGGTAAAAGCTTCCCTCTATGAGGCTTCACTTCATCTCTAAACAGAGGTCATGCCTTCAAATGTTCAGATAAATGCATGGTTTCTGACCATAACTGTAGGTTGACCAAAGCTGCAAACCTAAATTATCATCACGAGTTATTATCTTTAATCCTATGATTGATCAAGTAATTTGACTGTATTACCCCAGCTTTTCCTGCCAACACTTATTGAAAAACAGTGCACTGTCCTATTTCTGTAAGTGCTATACAGCACTATTACAGAACATCAGCTGCCTGGCCTATATGCAAGCAAGTTTAATAAGGACACCAGCAGAGAGAGAACAGCGATAATTTCACAGGCCAGTTTCCCTTCTGTGAAGTCAGAGTAGGATCTCTCTCATGTTTGTAACCACTTCATTTATTGATGAAGAGGACGGTGTCACTCGTTTCAAATTCTTGTTTAAGTAACTCAACTCAAAGTGCCAAGAGGAAAGAGGAGCACAGAGAGAACAGCGATTGATCCCTGCCTGCACTGGGACAGGGTTCAGTTTCTGCTGGGAAAGCGGTGCTTGGTGTAGCGGATACCTGGAAGGAAGGCTCAGGGGGATTCTGAAGTTACTCATTCATGTCAGAGTTCTGGAAAAAGATTAGTTTGAAGAAATGAGCTGTTCCAAGTTAGAACTTTCCAGAACAGAACTAAGTTTGAGAACAAATTGCATTTTGAGCAGAAATAAAAGACAACAGTTCTCAGCTAATGTGGACTTACTTGTGCTGCTTCATTAGTGTGCACTCCCCTCCTTCTTGGGGGTCTAGGTTGTACATGTAGAGATATCCATCAGCAGCTCCCACCAGCAAACGAGGGATCTTCTGGATTCTGGCAAAGTTTAGAGGAGAGGTTATTAAATAACAGATTATTAAATAACAGCTTATTAAAGAACATTAATAAATAACAGATTATTAAATAACATAAAGCACACTCTCCTCCCTTCCCATGATTTAATGGTTAGACTTGATGTCAGAGGGTTTTTCCAACCCAAATGATTCTATGACTTCAAGGCATTATTTTTCACACTTTTGCTCCTGGACAGGGAATGCTGTTAACAGAGCACCCAGGAAAGAACTGTGTGTAAAAAATTTACAGCATAACCACATTTTGGGGCTAACAGGATGCCACAAGAATCAAGTAATTACAAATAACTCAGTAAAACAGATTCAGAAGTTACCATCCTGTTATCAAGCTTTGTGTAACTCCAGAGACAAATATTCTAACGGGAAGGATTTACTTATTTGAGAAATGTTACAAAGCTTAATTATTGCTTAAAGGGTGCTTTGAGATCAGAGGCGTGAGAGTACAGACATGAAGTCAATTTAGCATAAAAACTATAAAACCCCCACAAAATAAGTTTACTACTGCTCAGCTTATTACTTTGGTAGCTGTGCCAAATGGGACCTGCCTTTGAGGAAGACAGCATAAAAGATTAGATTAAGTCCTCAAAATTAACTTTAATGAATGCTACGCTGTTTTAGAGACAAGAATTATATGAACTTGCTTTCAAAGACTTCTTTAATGGTTAGACTGGATTGCCTAATTTTGCAATTCACTAACAACATTCACCATCACTCCCCACAGAATTAATGGAAGCAAATGCCATAAAAGCCCATGGGTCTGATCTCAATATTCTTGTTTCAAAATTAAAAGACATCTTTAGAAGACATCTTTAATCAACACTTAGAAATGGGCTATTCCTATCCAAATATTATGCCCTTTCCTCCTTCTCTCACTGTGACTGTGAGGTGTTAGCTCTGCCACGTTGCTCTTAAACTGGAATGATCAGAGCTGACCCATTGCTCTGCTGTAGGTGAAGCTGTGTTTTACAGTGGGAGCCTCTCCAGAGCCCAAACAACCCAGCAGGGTGGGTGGGGAGTGCAGGCTCCACTTCTGTACTCACGTGGCAAGTGCACAGATGTTTTTGTGCCCACAGAAGGGCAGACGGACTGTAGCAAAGGCTCTACCCTGGTTGAACATCTCTGTTACTTGAGAGGGCAGATAGCTCGTTGAGGCCATCAGCACTTTTCCAAAGTAACCTGTCCAGGTTGTAGGCTCTTCCTGAGGTCTGCAAGTCAGAAGAGAAAAGTGATTGACTTTGCCTTCACCTTAGAGAAGGGTGTAAACACTTGCAAACATTTTAGTTTTAAAAATATTAAGCAGCTGTTTCTCTTCAGAAATAACTAACACCCTTGAGAATTCTAACACACTTCATTTATGCTACAGGACAAAATGTGTCCTCCAATACCCTCAGCCTGTTATTTAAGCATGTTTGACTGTAAACTGATACATAAGACTGCATTTTATAACATTCATTACACAAGAGCAGAATCTACTGGAAAGCACCATGCTTCAGGATTTTATTAATCTGTTTATCACCAAGCAAATCATTGTTTCCAGTAATTTCCACTGAAATGGAATTAAGATTGTCCTCTCAAATCATAAATAGGAATATTTTACAACTTGGTGCCTTTTAAAGCCCTCTATATGCAGCTGGAAGGCATTGCTGAGAAGGCTCTTCCCATATGGATGTCAGAGGAGGTGAAAGAAATGCAACTGAAAATGTTAAAACTGCTTCACATTCCTCTGTGAAGGATGGCCAAGTTCTCTTTGGCAGAAAAACACCTTTTCTACTCAGTGGGAGAACAGTACATAGCTCAGCTGCAGTTGCTGATTCATAAGTGACCTCTTAGGCCCTTTACTTTACAGCAGAAGTTCAAAAGAAGTCTGTCCACACTTTCGAGAACTCATCCTGTTTGGTACAGTCAACTTTTAAGCCTTTTCCTTGAACAATCGAAGGCACCTTTGAAACCTACTTTTCTTTCACAGTCTCAAGTTTGAAGATATGCACTGTCTCCGTGTTACTGGATGCAGACAGAAACATGCCATCCATGCTGAAAGCCAAGGAACAGATGCTCACACACCTGGGAAAAAAGAAAAGAAAAACCATGAACTCTAAGTATTTGGCTTAAGTAAGCAGATTTCTGAAGTCACCACTACTTTGCAAAGAAGAAAAAAAACCTTCAATAATAAGCATTCTGAATTCTCTGATAATTTCTTGAGGCTATTCCAGCATAAGATTAATGATGTTCAGCTCTGATGTCTACCAGATATGGGATCAATTAGTAACTGAACTCAGTTTGTATAAAATACAGTAGAACCACAGAGTTACTGCTACCACAAACCACAACACCATTTCACAATGGCTATCAGTGGCCACAGCACGAGAAGGATTTAGGAGAGAGTAGGAATATTGGATGTACTGCCTCCAATTGCCATAAGAATTCAATATATCCTACAAAAGGTGACCCACTTTAAACAAGTTCTCTCACCAATAAATTTTTAAAAGGCAAGAGGGAGTACAATTCTGACAGGATTGATTTGTAGAACAGTCAAGTCCAAAGGAATGAAATTGGAAAACATTCAAGCTGAAACTGTTATAAGCATACATGAAGGGATGAATGAAGATGAAAACAGGCAAAAAAATCAGAATGCTGGCTCAATTGCTGAACACACTGGAAATCAACCATAAGGAATGAGCATCAGGTAATTAACCCAGCTGAACTTTACCTCTTCACTCCCCTCCGGAATTCAAAGAGTTTCTGTCCCTCTGGAATGGAAAACACTCTTATTACTGTCCCCTGCAAAGAAAAAAAATAAATAAATCATTTTTCATTTCAAGTTCATTCATTGTGTATTAGCTCTAGTGAGCAGAGTACAACTAGAAGCAGCAAACCACTTTGCTGGTAACTCATTGCTGTGATGCACCCCAGCTACTACATGAAGTATTTATGGAGCTTGTTTGTAGGACGTGTTTGAAGAGTACAGAAACAAGAGGTGGGAGCTACTAATGCAGAGAACAAGCTGTGTATCACACCCAGCCCTTCTTATCATATTTGATCATGAAAACGAGCACACCAGACAAGTACCACGAGTGCAGGCACTTGGATGCCTTTGTGCCTTCATCAGATGCAAGCAGTTACACCTTTATAGTCTGAGCTTGTTACTCAAAGAGCAGAGGCTTCAGACTAGCTAATTTATACACATTACATGAACAATTTGTCATCACATGCCAAACACCAGCGAGGCACTTCTCTCTGTTCAGATTTTAACTGTCTTGTTTTCATTAGGAAGACAGCATCAAAACAAGACAACTGATTTCTAATAAGTATCCTGCACTAAAGGGAGAAACACTCAGAGGACTGCCCTAATTACATCCAGATTAAAATGTTTTATTTAAATAACCTTATTATCCAACATTTCACAGTATGGAAATTGTGTCAAATATCATTAACAGATCTTAACTTAGATTTCCCATTGTAACTGTAAGCCTTCTTTTCTGGCACTTGCACACGGAACTGTGCACAGTTAAAACACTTAATGACAAATTTGATTTTTATCACTGTTGGCAAGGCAATCAAAAGCTCTCTTACCTTTTCTGAGGCCGTGGCAAGTTTAGTACCACTTGCATCAAATGCCAAAGCAGCCAAGGGACTATCATGAGCTGGGATCATATTGGCAGCTCTCTGCAGTGAATCAATAAAACAGAACCTTAGAACAGTACAGGTTAAAAGCTGCATGTGACTGCATATTTAAGCACATTCCAGGCAAATATGGGTCTTACTTTATGGACAACACCTCCAATATTTTTTTCAGTAACTGCTAAGTACATAAAATTATCTCTGAAGCATATGCACAGAGAGTACAAGCAGCAGGAAGACCATTCAAATAGAAATTACTTGGTTCCACCCATTTGCCCAATTCTACTCATCAAATCTAGTATTGGCACTTGTATTTTTTTTGCTGACATTCTGTGAAGTTCAGCTACAAGAGATGCTGCAAATTGATGCACAGAAACTTAAGTGTCCAGTAATTCCTCTCTGAGCAAGTAATCTTCAAAACCTGCTGCATCTTTAGAGGTAGAAACAGCATTCAAAGATTCTTACCAGATTGATGGTGTCAAAGACTTGTACTTCTCCAATAGTTGCACTCCCTGGATAGGCCAGGTAGCAGTTATCATTGTTTATTGATAAAGCACACAACCCTAGAAGGGATGTAGAAACAGGATTACAAACAGGCAAATTCCCAGTCTTGTGCAGTAAAACTTTCTGATTCTGCGCTTGAGTGCCACAAAAATAACTCAAATTATCAAGAGAAAAAGAACCAAAGATGAGTAATGTCAGTGTTAACCTGCAATATATTCAACTACTTAGCATAAGTTTAATATAAAATAGAAAAGGAAGAATACCAATAGAGTTACAATAACTGATTAAACAGCAGAACTTCCCATGTCTGCCATGATTCCTAAAGCATTAACCTGACAGAGTCTTTAACTACACCAAGTGCTGTCAAAATCCAGGTTTTATCTCTCCTGTTTTTTTCTAACATCTCAACACTTCCACTCCAGGAGACCAAAATATTGGGAAGATGCAGTTTAGGGCAGAGTCTGCTACTTGTTCTCAGCTGGATCAAACACGCAGGCTTTCAGACAACACTCAGATTTGTTATTTTATTTGAAAGCAGAATTAACACCACCACAGTTCCCTGTAGGAAACCTCATACACTGACATAGAAAGCACTTTTCAGAGTTCTCTTGATTCTACCACCACATTTACCTGCAGGATTGGGAGGTGTCTCCCTGATTGTATGTAATACCTTCATGTCTCGTATGTTGTGTATATAAAGAGACTCTTCCAGACATACTATCAGCCTCTAGAAAAGGGAAAGAGGACAAAATGCTGACATGAAAATGGAGTTCTTATGGATTTATCAACCCTAAAAAAATTCTACTCTTAAATGCAGCAGGTACCTTCCAATAGAGAAGAGGTTGTACCCACCTGATGGGGAGGAGTCTGACAGATGATACACAAGATCCAGCTCTTCACATGAACACTGCACATGGTCACTTGAACTGACCAGTGCACCCCACTTCCCTCAACCTCACCAGTGCAAACTGAAGACATTCCCATTAATAGTTTAAGTTAGCAAGCCAGAAACCTTCACTTAGTTCTTATTCTGTACCAATTTACATGTGGAAATAATGGAAATTACTTTCTGCTTTTGCTAAACAGAGAAAACAGACAAGACTTTTTAACCATTCATAAAACTTATAACTTATCCTTAATCATTTGTGAATGGTTTTTTTTAAACTCTTAAGTTCTTCATCATCTCATTTACACTTTGTAGACTACATGTGCATGACTAACTAGACATTACTCATTTACCACTAACTCCCTGCACCAGAAATCAAACTACCCACTGTTTCTCTCATGACTTTAAACAGCAAACCCCTCCTCCCACAGACATTAGGATTTTCTCCTTCAGATGCCATTCTCTCTAGTTTGAATGAACTGGCTAACGACAGAGAAGTCTGTATTTGCTGAAGAGCCTACTAATGATTTAATCATACAGCAAGCTAAGCTTCCAGGTACTTAAAAAATTCACCAATTGAGTGACAGTTTTTAGATTTTATTTTTTGAAAAGAATTCAGCAAACAGTACTTATAAACATAAGAAGTTAATAGATAACTTTAAATTTTGACCTGAAGAGAAGTCATCGCTCTCACATACTTTCACATTTAGGATGAAAGGATGATTCACACTGGGAGGGACCTCAGGAGGTCTCTAGTACAACCCCCTACTCAAAGCAGGCCCAGCTTACCCAGGGTATTTTCCCAAGTAAATACATAAACACAGAACCAAAAATACTTCACCAAATACAAATCCTGAGATGTCATACAGAAGCCACAGCTGGAAAAGTGCAACTAAATTCCAAATAGCAATTCTGTCACCAAAGGACGAGACATCAATCAGCAGAGAAAGTGCCAGAAGAAGATCCCTACCTCCTTTCCCCATGTTTCCACCTAGGCAAAATCACTGCTCACCTGTCTGTTGAGTTTGACAGCCAAGATGGTGTTGGAGTAACTGTAGTTGCAAATCTCTGTCCCCTTCTTAAAGTGACAAACTTTCAGCTTGCGTGGAGCTTTAAGGCTAACTATGGCCACCAGACTGCTGGAGAAGAGCCTCTCCACAATGCACACATCTTCTGTGTCAGCTGAGGAATCACAGCAAAGAGGGAAAAACACAGAGGGAGATTTCAGGGAGCAAGAATAATGCACATCAACAGGAAATACTGTCTAAGAAAATCACAGATTCAATCTATGTAAAAATACAGTATAACACCATAAATGTTCTGCCACGACAGCTCAGAGTCACGGTGGGACCCAGGACAGGCTTTTAAAGCAGAAAATTTACTCAGTGAGTGCTGATTTTCAAATATTTCCTCCACCTACTCCAAGGTGTCACACAAGTTTGTGCTTCAGAACAGTGACTACTTCCCCATGCCCAGAATCCAACAACAACAAAAAAAAAAATCCCAAAGCGTGAAACCCCAGAAAACTGTCAAATTCCAGAATTTTACAATCTTTTTTTATCTCTGCAGAAATCTAGGAAAGCAAACTTTTTTTGGGCTTTTTTTGTGTCTGTGGATTTGTTTTGTTTTTAAAACTGTATTATGCATGAAAGGGTTTCTGAAGACCCTTGGCATTTCCATTTACCTCTCCATGAAGAAAGGAAGGTTACAGTACTCAGAGAAGCTGGTAAAACTCAATTGCCACAAGACTGCTGCAGCCACCAATCAGCATTTTCACACATCCCATCTTTCACCTGACAGGCCCTAAGAGCAATTCGTGCAGGAACCACTGATGCCCAGCATTCATGCAAAGCCAGAAAACATCAGATTTGTATTCTACTATGGGAGCACTGAAAGCAAAGGAGGAACACAAATCCCTGTGTGAGGAAAGCAGCAGGAGGGAGGAGAGTCCAGGATCTGTGGCAAAGAAGCATTTTCAGAGCATTTGATTACAGCACAGCACTGGATGAAGCTGGCAGGAGGCCAAATCCCACCACCACTTATCCTGGCATCTGTGCCTCCCTCTCCATCCCCTAAAGCTCCTCTCCAAAGCCCCAGGGACACAGTGGACACAGTTTTAAGGGCACTGAGAAGCTGGAGAGAGTTTTACCGTGCTCTGCAGCTCTTTCACAGCCACTGGCTACACCTGCCCTTTCACTACAGAACCCAATCAAGACAAGTGACTCGAGCCTTTGGCCTTGATCCATCAAAACACATTTTTCAGGAGTCAGCTTCTGGATTAGGTCAATGCTTAACACATTCCAAACCATAAAACTGCCAGTAAAAAAAATCCCAAAAAACAACCCAAAAGAGCTTGTTTCTGAAGGCTTCTGTTTTGGCCAAGAGAAATATTAAGTAATTAATTTGCATTGTTCCCATCAGCAGAGACAGAAATTCCACGAATAAAGTTCTATTCAACATTCTCAGTAAATGACACTGCCATCACTGTGGGACATGTCTGCTTTCAAAGTGCTTTTTCTGGGCAGTTATTTCAAGAAAATGAACACAAAATATTTAATGTCCTACATTTTTTTGAGAGGAACAGCCTACTTATGAAAAAGGAGCAGGTTTACACTATGCTTTTTCAGAACTCCATGCAACATAATTGACTTTTATCTACATCTTGTATTTAATATGGTACTTTTCCAGAGAAGACATAACAGCTCACAGAGGCTTTGAAAATTCAATTTTCTCATGCAACAGGGATAATGCATTTTAGTAATTACTTTGTTTTCAAGGAATTGTTCTCCATTTTCCCGAAACTACACAAAACACATGAAAAAGAAACACAAAAATCTGCTTCAATAAATGTATATAGAGACTCTGAAATGCAGAGGTCCGTGTTCCTTGAAACAGAAGAGTAAGACTCTCAAACATTTAACAGGATGGGTTATCAGCTTTCCATCTAAGCCTGGAGTCCTTCAAAATGATGACATCCTTTTACAAGAGTCAAGAGGACTCAGCACAGAGACCCAAAACCCACAGTCTGACTGCTCCCTGCTCCAGGGCAAGCACAGCTTCTCTCCTCATCCAGGGATAAGCGTTCAGACAAAGCTTCTGGGATTTGTCACCCTCCCAGGCAGGCAGGAGAACTGGTATTTCAGAAGAGGAGCAGCAGCAGAGATTCACATGGAAAAAGTGCTGTCCTGTGCTGCACTGATGGGAAGGGTGGGCAGCAGGGAAGGCACACAGGGAAGAGCACTATCAACAACTGAGCAACCAGACAGAAGAAAAAACTTTCAAAAAGCAAAACGCCTCAAAGGTATTGATAATCCTTCAGTCTCACCATGAAAAGACAGTAACACAGACAGTTACCTTTAGACAAAGGCTTTGTGATAGGCATTTAATTAAATTCACTTTAAAAATACAGGATGCACCTCTGCTCCTTTGTCTTCCTTTAACAGGAAGAAAAGATAAAATCTCTGCAGAGCTGCCAAGTAATTTATGCTTCTCAACAGCAACTATTAAAGAGGGTACCAGGCTATACTGCCCATCCTATGTTCAGCTGACCTGAATTAATCATAGGTTTAGCAGCACTAAAGCCCTATAGCAATGCTGTTACTCAGGTTTTTTTTTCTATTAGTATTATCTCCTTTACACTACACAATTGAGCATTGCCAGAAACTCGGATTCAAAACAAAGTAAGAACAAAAAAAACTGCAAAACAAATTAAGTATCAGCAGCAAGGGGAGAACAAGCAAACACATAACAAGATTAGTTTCATAAACACAAGCATGTAGCATCACAGACAAGAGCTGGTTAGAGCCAGCTAGATTATGATCAGCTGTGCCTTTATTCCATTTTTAATCCAAGAACATGAAGCATGTTAGAAGCATTCATTAAGCCTTAAAGCACCCTCCAATCTAATGCTTGTTTTTACAGTGGGATCAACTGCACAGGCAGTCAGGAGATTTGCAGTCACAGGAGAAGTCAGTGATGGGGGCAGCCAAATCTCCCATCTTTTTTTGTATTTCTTTCTAACACGAGACAGCTGAGGCACATTCTGCAGTTTAGTTTAAACACCTACACAAGAGTTGGCAGATCAATCTTCCAGAAGAGAGGGAGGGGTCCTTAACAGTGCTCACTCAACACAAGAAGTCTTTAGATCCACTTAAACTAAACTGGGAAGTGGGAGGCACTGTGTTTGGGAGGCCTCAAGATACTTTTCCTTGAGGAAAGGAGGCACCCAATGCACAGGAAGCCCTCCACCCTCATATCAAGTTTTAACAGGCATGGTTTGCAAGTCTAAGACTGAAAATTATTTGAGTCATACAAAGAAAACGAAGGCCCCTCAATATTTCAATCTGCTTTGAGCCAAGACTGTCTGGCTTCCACAGGCCAAACCAGTGAATTTTCCATAGTGAGAGGACAAGGAGTAACGGGTTCAAACCCATAAGGGGAAATTTCAGGTTAGGTTTATGGATGAAATTCTTCCTTGTGAGGGTGGTGAGGCCCTGGCACAGGGTGCCCAGAGAAGCTGAGGCTGCCCCATCCCTGGAAGTGTCCAAGGCCACACTGGATGGGGCTTGGAGCAACCTGGGATAGGGGAACTGGGTGACCTTAAGGTCCCTTCCAATCCAAAACATTCTACTAAATGTTACTTCATACTCTGTGCTCAGCTTTCATGGACTTAACACTCAGAAAACTTAAACTATCAAAGAGTCTAAGTCAACACAAGCATCCTGGAATAGTTTGAAGCCAAGACTGGAATCAGCAGGTCAAAATTCCAATTCCAGCTGCTTTATCAGGTTATTGCAAGACGTTGAACAAGGCACTTTATCCAGTCTGTACTTTTTCTCTCCAGGACTACCCAGAAGATGCAGTCCTGCCCAGTGCAGCCGACCTCTCAGGATATTTTTCAGTGTCTCGTGTAACAGGAATCATCTTCACTGAGTCTCCTGGGGTGACACCAGGCCAGAGACTGTAAGTGCCTGACATACTGCAGAGGTCAGGTACATAAACTCCACGGCAGAAAATGGAATCCCAGCCACTTATTAACCAGTACAACCAGACCATGACTCAAAGAGGAAGATGTAGCTGCAACACAGTTTAACCTGACCACAGGTGCCTAATTTGAACCTCACAATTATTTCTCTCCATTGGCTGTGTACAGAAGCAGGCTGTCATCCCAGGTAATGGGTGATCTGAATCACGCCCCATTTCCAAACTTAGGATGCCACAGGGTCAGGTCACTTTGGGAATGGAGTCTGAGGACAACCCTGTCATGGGATCCCACTGTAAATGCTGACATCACAGCAGTTGGTACCACCTGCTCACAGGGAGTTTACAAGAAAGCAAGGATACTCATGCATAGCATTCATAGCTGACTTATTAGCACCTCAAAAAAGGGAAGTCTGTGAACTGCTGGCAGAACAGGGGATGCCACTTCTCCCCCAGGCCTCCCCTCCATTTCACCCCAGATCCTGCTCAACTGTGATCACTATTGAGAAGTTATGGGAATCTGAGTTAGTCACTCTTTTGGATGAGCAGGCCTGCAGCTGTCATGTTAGAGAATAATTTTCTTACAGAAAGTATAAGGATAGAAAAATATAATGAAGGCTTTGTTTTCTTATTTAATAAAGGTGTATTAGTGCTTCCATGCCCCAACAGCCAGTATAAAGACCCAGAAGACACTCTTTCACATGAGTAGATTATTATTTTATTCCCAGCTGCTATGTAACCTGGCTAATGAATTTAAAATTAGAAAAGCAGATTTCTCTCTCATAACTAATACCAAATTTCACACTATACCAGCTAAATTTAAATACAGAACACTGATTTATAATTTTACCCTGCTTGCAATCACTGTTTTGTATTTGTGTGATATTTAAACTTAAGGTTCGTTTTATGCTGATTTCGAACAACCTGTGAAAAAATGAAACATTTCTTATTCTTCCCACATTAAGCCAACTGAGGGGATTAAAAAAAGAGAAAAAAAAAGATACTCACTGCATTCATAGATCTGCTCTAATTTGTCCACAGAAGAAAGAGAGAAGAATTTGTAGCCTGATTTACTGCCAACTGCAAGGGATCTGCAAAAGAAACAAGCCAGTCAGGAACATGAACTACATCAGCTGTGATTACCCTTGGACAGATTCTTATCCAGCTCTAAACCTCCAGCTGGGGTAGCTCAGCCAGGAAAGTGATAAAAACTTTGTCCAAAAAAGCCACAACAGACACAGACAGCTTCCTCAATTCTGATCAGACCAAACAGCTTCAGAACTACAGAATTCAGGTGTGGAATTCTGCTTCACATTTATGAAATGAGAGTTCACAGCCTAAAGTAAACCTACTGCCCAATTCTCACCAGTGATTTCTTCACACAGCCTAAAAGCTTTAGTGTAGAGGGAAGATGATGACTTGAATAATGTAATGCAAAGCAATTACATCATTGCCTCATCATTAGAGGTGACCTCCAAGACCTTTTAAACTGGGCCGTCTGGGGATTTTTGTCCTTTACAGTGTAACCGTCCCCGAGCATCCCAAAAGAGTTTTCATATTAAAAAAAAAGTAATTAAAGACTGCCAACTCTAATTTTCTCTGACTTTATGTGATGATGTTCTAGCACCTCCATTGTTAGGTCTCAGTCTTACAAATACTCATGCTGAATCTTTGATCAGAGGCACCCTCTACAAAGTGCCAGTCACTGATGTTAAACAGATTTAACAATAGCAGAACATTAAAAAACTGACTAAAAACCCTTCTTTCCTCCATTACTCAATTTTCACACTTAGCTCACAGACCATTTAATTGCTTTTCCAGCCAGAGTCAAAGGCAGGTCTTAAATTTTAAGCTAGAAAAACCTTTAGCCTGTCTTGCAGGTCTTTACACATCAAGGCAGCAGACAATGGCTCATTCTTGGTTCCCCTCCCCATGTGGAGGACGATTTTATGCCACAGATAAAGAAAATTAACAGTCAATACAGTTTTACAGAAGTGCATTAGTATGCTTATAGTTCATATATTTCTTACTGCCAAGAGACATGGAGAAAAAACTAATTAAATTCCAATAAAATACGTTTTGATACCCTAAATTGTGGCAAGTCATTCAACACAGGGCTCCAATCCAAGCCTGCCAGTTAGCCTGCCAAAAATGCCTTTCTGAACTCAGCAAGATCATTCTCGACAATTCAGATGCACTAACAATTAATGCTGCTTTTGGAATACAATGAAGATTCCTAGATTTCATGTTCTTTCTGTATTTTCCACTCATGGTTCCAAAGTGAGTCTTTTTTAAATTTCACCGTACACAGAAGATTAAAAATTGCTTCTTAAATAGTTCACCCTCTGAAATTAAGATCCCAAGCTATAAAACCAACTTCTGTAGGCTGGTATGACCTTCTCTTCTAGAAGAAGCTACAACTGGCACAATCTGGTTAGGAAATTATATTTGAGAAGGTTTAAACCTTCAAATTAAAATATGCACCATGCAGGCAGGAGATTCAATTCCACAGATTCAATAACCAAGATATTAAAAAAGCATATTAGGCTTAAAGATAGAGAAGCAATCATAAAACAAAATTTTGTTGCTGCTCCTCTAAGCCACCCTAGAAATACTGAATTTAATTTTCTTTCAGACAGAATCAGTATGTTCAGCAGTCTCTATCTGATTAATCACCAAAGACACTTCAGTGGTTTTGCTCAACTACTTTTGTGCAACTCAATGAAAACTCACATTCTGTGCAAAAAAACCCCCTGAAACTCTAATTTGGTAAAACAAAGCAATGAGTCAGCTTTTCTTACATCATTTACTGCTTTCCTCAAAAGAAAGCTTAACAAAGAATGACATTAAAACTGTCACTCTGCAAAGGTAAACAAGCACTCCAGAGTTAAAAATAAATGCAGTCACAAGACTCCTTGCAATATAAACGATCCACAAAAGACACAGGATGATTTCCTCATGGAGAACTCCACACAGCAGTGATTTGTATCACTGATTCCTGAATTGTACTTACAGCTTTAAATACACAATACTGCTGAATCACTGTTTTACTGACAGGATCACTGAAAGCAGCAAGGAAACCCATTTTTCTTGTCCTATTCCTATACCTCATTCAAATGAGCTGTAGACAATGGCAGAAAAGGAATTGTGTGCATGATAAAAATCATTAGACTGAGTAGAACCCAAAATGCAGAAGCACAGGATGGACCTTTCCATCCATGACAACTGCTTTTTGTTATTTATTTCAGCATCGAGGTGATGAAGTCACAAATTACTTGTTTACACAGAGCAAATCAATTCAAGATAATTAAACCCATTTCAGAGGACAAGTGTAACTGCAAAATAACCCCTTTTTCTTCTGGAACAGCAGTCTTGCTTTTGGAGGGTTTGCTTTGTTGGTTTGGTTTTTTTAAACATACTCTCAAATTACTTCTTATGAAACTACTGGAAAAAGGCTTTTTATATGTAATAAGAACCCACTAGGCTGAATTATACCAACATAATCACAGTGATTTAAATCTCCCATCTTCTCCTGCACTGATATTACACTTAAGCCCTTTAAGACACCCCACAGCCATCTAAATGGCCAAATCCACAAAACAAGGACCTAGCCAAAATTACCTCACCTCTGCAAAAGTGTGCAAGCATATGGGGAAGAAATATGATCAATAAGCCATTCAGCCCCTGCTCAGATAGACAGTGGCCAACAAGAAGCTGCTGTGAGTTATCAGAAGCTCCTTTTACAGCAGAGGTGTTATGCTTTATAATCACTGATTTTCAGAAGCTGATGAGAGACTGAAATTGAAAGAAATATTCTCTAAAACAGCCTTTTTTCTTCTAACATTATACTATACACATGTGGGTTTTTAGCTCTATTATGTGTAGCCTCTATTACACACTTTAGACTGCAGACTCTGAGCAATTTCATCATGAAGGTTGTCTCCTCAGTACAAAATTATCAATATAGTCATGATTCATGGAACTGTGTTTACCCACTTTTTTGCAAAGATAATGCTGTAGTCTGATCCAAGACTACATAAATCTTGGTAGTATTTTCAAGAGTGATTGCCATAAATAATTAAAACTCTTCTCATCAAGCAAACAGTGCTGTGAGATTTCACACACTCAGTAGTAGATGCTGACACTTGCTCCAAGTGCACTCACCTAAAGTGGAAAATCAGCTGCCTCCATCTCTCTAGCTCTTTAGGAACAAGTTTTTTCAGCTAGGTTAGAATCCTAAGGTTTTCTTTTGTTTCTTTAATATACATATAGAAGGAAGAAAACCAGTTTTTCCCTTTCCATATCGCAGAGCACCTTAACTATTAATCAGAAATATTCTACATTAATCAGAAAGCTCCTAACAAGGGCAGCTCTCTCAAAGATTAAATCAATTGCAGCTGCAGCATAAACATGACTCTGAAAGTCATTACTACTTTAAATAACTGGTTAATTAAGCCTACTTTCATTATGATACAGTCTCATTATACTAATGTTCCACCTCATTTCAAAACCAATGTAAATTTCTACAGACAAAACATTTTGGCTTATGATGAACAGAGGGAATATAATAATAATAAAAGAAAAATCAATGAAGACATAAGAATTGCTAAGGAATTACTAAGGAAATGTACCTTGCTTTATTTCCCCCTCCAAAATATCTGCTGAAATCAAAGCCATAACATCCCATGGACATGTCTTAATATCAAAGGTCATTTAGGAAGAGATGTAGAGAACTTCATACATTCAATGTTTTTGTCAGCAACATTCTGGCAGCCCACAGGAGATTTTCCCATTATTCTTGTATTAAAGGAAAACCCGCAAACTTCAATCTGCTACAGCAAAAGGAGACTATGCCTGCTCACCACTTAACACGCAGGCTGGGACAACAGAAAGTCCATAAAGCAAGTAAATACCACTATTCTTGGGCCAAATCCCCATCCAAATGGTCACACACTGAGGAACAGTTCCACTGGCCAGCCCCCCTCAGCTGCTGTGCCCTCTGCAACAACAGCAAGAAACACAACATACGGTTGTCTCTCTCAGCTATCCTCCCTGAGTGTAGGAGCTACGCGACCGCTCTGTCCTTCCTTTTTTTGGTCTGTGTTTAGCTTTAAAGTCTCCTTGGAATAGGGAGCTCTCCTGTCCTCAAGGATCACGGGTGAAGGACACCTGAACCTAGGAGAAACAAAGGCAGAGGAGTGAATGCTCAGCACCTAACCCTTGTTCCTCCCACCACAAGCAGTTTACTACAGAAACAGAGTAAGGGAATGAGAATACAACTTCTGGGACAGAAAGCTGGATGCATACAGAGACAGCAGCATTTGCTCACAGTGTAGAATGAAACTGATTTTTTGGGAAATAAAGGGCAGAATTAAACTGGAAAGCAGAAATACATGGACTGATACATGGCATGTGTAACTCCACGCATAAATGAAAGCAGAACCTGAAGAAGTCCTTGTCAATAAGGCACACACCAGTGTTTTCCTTAGAAGTCCAAACACAATGTTTCCTCTTTCCTTTCATCAGGAGTCTGTTTTCAAAGCTGCAGTAACTACTTTGCTTCCAAACGCTCTCACACAATTACTTATTTTAAAAAAAGATGACTAAAACTTCTCTGGTCTGCCCACTTGCATTATTTCACAAGCAGGCTGTTTGGTGGGGTTATTTTTTGTGGGTGAGGGGAAGTGGGTGTATATTTGTAAATTGAATCTGAACACTATTTGTAGGCACTTTCAAAGAATATGTGTGCAATAGTTTAAATACTGAAAGTTTTACCTATTACATAGATACATACAAGCTTTGGGATCTTGAAGTTATGCTTTGCTTAAAAAGTCACAAACTTCTAATCCATTAGCATTTCCCTCATGAGATTTAAAGCTTCTATGAGTTTGTGAGGTGTTTAATTTTTCATAAATGTATCTGTGCTAAGTTTTAGCAGTTCTCCCAGCAGTAATACAAACTGCACTCGGGTTTTTCTTCCCAAGTACCCATTGTTAAAGATTTACAGCTGTAAAACCTACCTAGCATCGAGGCCACCCACAAGCTTCCACTGCCTGGTTTAGCTGGGACACATGAATTCCGATGGGTTGCTCCACTTTGATCTGCAAGCTGGAGCTTCTGCCTCTCGATCAGGGAATGCCAGTCATGCCAAGTTGTGCAATGATTGATTCACTGGGGAAAAGGGCTAGGTCCAAAACAAGCACGCTAACATCTTCTGAAAATACCCTTCTCTGTGTTTTTATTTAATGAAAACATTATATCAAAGAGAAGCCACAAACCGACCGCTTCTGCTGCATTATAGGTGAAGTGTTTTCAGGCAGAGTTCCAGTCCCAGCCAATAATTCAAAACTCTCATGTAAATAAAGCTTAGGGCAATGTGGGATAAACAGGCAAGCCAACACTTGCAATAATGCAGATACTATTCCAAGAGACAATGTCACTCCACACGGCATCCATGAATGAATATTAGCCAAGTCTGGGAAAAGCAAGCGACTAAAAGCAGGCTAGAGGATTTCTGCTTCAGTCGCCAGGGATTGCAACAACTGGGAAAAGCAACAGCAACTTTTATGATGACAACATTCTTCTAACTACCAGCAATCCAATTTCCCAAGACTGAGAGCCACCATGAAGCTCATCTTCCTAGAGGAGAGAGTAACTCATTACCAAAACTTCATAAAACCAAGGAAAAGTTAGCTTGGTACTTATTTTCAGCAGTAGCAAGCCCCATCTTTTCCTAACACAAGGAACTGGCTCTGCTGTGGAGGTAAGCAAGACACAGTTAAGCCTGAGTGGAACTGGCACCTCGTTAAGGTGAAGGTAAAAGCTTTAAATGTAGTAACAACAATGAGCCCATGTCATTTATTTTCCAGTTTTGTCTGTCAGCAATTTTTCTAATTACTGAAGCACCTTAAAGCATGATGTGAGCTCTACTGACTGGGCAGACATAAACAAAGCTTGTCTTTCATATACTGCCTGAAAGAATATACATTTGTTTACCTTGCCTGTCTGGAGAAGGGCTCCAGTTACCTGTAAAAGTTGAAAACAGGTGAGCTTTCTGAGGCCCAGCATGGGAAAGTCTAAGTCATTCCTACTAAGTTCTTTTCAGCTCTTCTCACCTGGTAACTGTGATCTCCTATCTATATAGAATAGTAAACTGTAAACCCAGAGAGCTGCCTTCTTGTTTCTCTACTCAAACAAGAAACTAGGAGAGATTATGGGTGGGAAAAAGAAAAAAAAATCAAATATTTCTCAGTTTAAAGAATGCATACAACCACTAAATTCTACTCATTTAAGAGACCTGAATGCAGCTTGGCTGTTTGGGCCACTTACCACATCAGACAAATGTTTCACTGAGAGCTGCTCACCAAGGCATCTGCAAGACTGGTTTTATACTCACTGCTTTTCTTGGAGAGTTTTATTCGAGACACTGTTAGTAAGAAGAGACTATTCCACCAACCACTTCATTTATCTCGAATTAAGCAGCCTTTTAAATTATTCTCAGAATTTTGAGACAAAAAGATGAACAGGAGTCTTGATATTTCATTTCTACAAGAGATACCTGAATTCACAAATATTCAAAAATGACACAAAAGTATCCCAAGACTTGGAATTGCACAGATCTATGGGCGAGGTCTGCCTCCCATAAAAGATGTATCAGTAAAATTCTAAGCTAATCTCAAGGTGATTTATATATAAATCATATTTTTAAAAAACATAATTTATTCACACAATGGATATTAGAATATCAAATATTAAAAAAAACCCAAACCAGATATCAAAGAATATTTTTTTGTTATTTACAAAAATGAAATGGAAAAAGTAGAGCAGTAGCACACCCAAGTGAGGAAAGAAATTATTAGCCAGGTGTCCTTTTTTTCTCCCTATAAACTCAAAGTCATAAAAGTTGCTATCCTTGAAGAAAGATTTCAAGGTGTACAAGTCAAAAACCACCTAGATAAGTTTATGTTGTATTTGCTTTCTTTTTATTTCTCTCTTGGTTTTGTTCTCATGTCAATCTGCAGCTCTCTTGTTCAAAGAAAGTGGGTTTTTTTGTCACAACTCAGTGATCTTTAGATACATAAAGCTCTTCACAAAGCTAAGGTGCAACTGAAAATGCAGAGGTGCCACCCTGGAGAGCTGAACTTCAAAAACTTATATAATGACTTTTATAAACTGCAGAAGAAAGAGGTGACAAATCCCCTAGTTATTATGACTTGGTCTTTTTTCCAGTAATAGATAAAAAATGAATGGAAGCTGAGGAAAACTTGGGCATGTTTTACATGGACAGAGAGTGAGATCTATAGGGTACTCACTGGAAAAATGTGAAAAGTAGTTGCAAAAGTCTCTGGCTTGGATCAATATATGGATAATGATTTACTCACAAATACACAGAACACTTCTGCTCTCCCCCACCATCTACCATAATTTATTTACTGCCAGAGTCTCTTGTCTCAAACCTATCCAGCTCGAATTGCTCATTTCTTCACCCCCAACAAAACCTACAAAAGCAAACAGTCACTCCTGCTGTGATGTAACCCTGCTCAGGCTTGGCAGTCACCAGAAATAACCTTCTCACCTTCACAACTCCCATATGCTACAGGACGTGCTGAGGACAGGCACGGATCTCCCTCGTGAGGGCAAGATATTGCTGCTTGCAGAAAGAATAAGCTGTTAAAAAAACAAACCCTCTGCCACACACGTGGGCTACACTCTGTGATGCCAACCTGAGATCATTTCCTCTTACTCATTTCCTAAAACAAATCTCCTTTCTCGAGTACAAGTTCTTTCGGTTCTTACTCCCCCAGTTTCATCTCTAGGTATTTAAAACAGTCAAATCCTTCTTTAAATGATCTTCAGTGCTCCAATCCCAGCTAATAGGGGGTTCCTGAATTAAAAACACTGCTTTATAATGCCTCATATAAAAACTAATATGCACTAATTGATCTAAATATGCTGCAATGATTAAGTAATTTGTGAGACGTGCAGCCTGAACCATCCGGAGAACAAGGAAGTGCAGTTTCAAGGATCAGAGAAAGGCCTCTTTTCAAAATCAAAACCAAAAGTCGCATGGGCTCATAAAAATACCTTTAAGCCCAACTGCTTCAACATAACAGGTGACAATAAAATAGCTGTAGGAAAAGAGAACTGTGAGGAACTTTTGGATTAAGTCTTTGCACGTCCTGAAGACTTGGGGCTTCATGTGAGGCCCTCCAAGGGCTCGACACCATCAAGAAGCAGCAGAAGCCCTCCTTCTGTCCCTTTCCCTGAGGAACAGCGAGCGAGGCTTCCCCAGCAGGAGCAGAAGCTCCCCAGGGCAGCGACCGAGGGGAGGCAGAGGGCACCACGCTGCCACAGCCCCGGAGCTGCGTGTCCCCGCGGGACGAGCGGCCCGGCTCCGCGGCTCCATGCCGACACCGGAGGGCACAGGGGGACTGTCCCCACCTCTCCTTCCCGCAGGGACCCCGGCCTCCCTCGGGCCCCGAGGCCCCGGCAAGGGGCGGCTCCATCCAGCGGCGCTCCCCGCCATGGGAATGGGTGGC